>JAADYG010000197.1:0-46204 GCA_023338115.1 Phytopythium boreale
CTCCTGCTATTGCATGATCGGAGTGGCTTATTAATGATCGAGTGCGTCGCCACAGCATACGAGAAGCTCACTGCATGCAATCAGTATATGATAGGGCACGGGCAAGCACCAATTACACTGTTGGAACCTAATCGATTGGACTCCACTCATGATGAGTCTCATTGGCACTCGATGGCGCCAGGGACAGCGCGCACTTCTTCTCTGTTCCATTTTTTTTCGTCCATGGGTTGCTGCGCACTGGAAGGCTGCATAAGATGCTCTTCGCTGTGCGGATGGAGGCCGCATCGAATGGAAGGCGAAGATGGGAATCCCATCATGGGATCCATAGGTGTGAGGGGGTGCGATCGTCGGCGCATCTCTTCAACGAGCGCCTCCGCTTCAACGTCGGCCCAGTCTCAACTCAAGTGAATGCGCTTTTGGGAAAGGTCCAAGACGCTGGGCAAAATGGAAACAACTTTGTTGGTACTGCGCTGCCGTCGCGCAGTAAGATCTCTGGGAAAAGTAGAAACGCCGCTTTCAATCGATTACGCCGCTCCGGTATCAACAAACCAAACACCGGGCCGCGCGCGTGTTCCCTCGCTTGTCTCTGTCGATCGGGTGGTCGGGTACCTCTCGAATGAGGTTCAAGTCATGTACATCTCCATCTTCTCTCCTTCCTCCATCCTCCTCCTCTTTCTCGCTGGATCGCGCGCGACTCGACCGGCGCAGCCCCTCCGCGCTCTCCGTTATCCAACCCTTCTAATAAAAAAAAACTGAGAAAATGGACGCCACCAACCGCGGCCGCTCTGCTTTCTTCACAGAGTGCCGCTCTTTCCACACACCAAGAACCGGTGGTCGCTCTATGGATGCCGCATGACGTCCGTCTCGGGTCCGTTGCTCTCTGTGGCCGCGAGGGCGCGGCCATCCGCGCAGATCTCAAAGCACGTCGTGCACACGCGCGCCTTGGAGTGGCCCTTCTCGACCTTGGTGTTCTTCTTGCCCTTCTTGCGTACCGAGAACGGCAGCTTGCTCATGCGCACGTGGCAGTTGGTGCACGCCGAGCACAGGACACGACCGCAGAAGCGGCAGTGGTGGCGACGCGCACCCAGCGAGCCAAAGGCCTTGCCGCACTCCATGCACGACGAGCGCGAGTCGTCGGGGATCCACACTGGCGCATGGCGCACCTTGGAGAGCAACAGCTTCAGCGTGACCGCGTCCACCTTGTCAAACACCGTCTTGCCGGCCTCGTCCTTGGCGTCCAGCCGCGCGCCGTAGCGCACGAGCCGCGTGGCGATCTGCACGAGCCCCTTATCGAGCGCCACGTGGAGGATTGTCGACTTGTCGACGGGCGCGTTCGGGTTCGCGCGGTGCTGCAGCAGGATCTCCGTTAGCGTCGGGTCGTCGCGCGTGACCGTCAAGATATGGACTCCAAGAGGCGTCTGGTTGCGCATGTTGAGGAAGTTGACGTCGGCGCCGCACTCAAGCAGCAGCTTCGTCATGCGCCGCGACTTGGCGGCCGCCAGGTGCAGCGCCGTGTTGCGCCGGTTGTCGGCCACGTTCACGATCGAGCCGCGCAGCTGCGGCATGAGCAGGGCCTGCACAACTCCCAGGTGCCCGCCGCGGATGGCGAAGTGGAGCGCCGTCTGGCCAAACATGGGGTCACGCCGGAGAATGTCCGTGCCGGCCTGGATCACGAGCGCGTTCACGAGCACGAGGTCGCCCGCGCGCGCGGCCTGCAGCAGCGGCGTGAGTCCGTCGGGCGTCGTCCCGGCGCCCACCGCCGACGAGAGACGCAGGTTGCTGCTCGCGCGCCGGTAGCCGTCGTCCATGCGCATGAGCGGGTTGCCCATTTCCGTGTACCGCCCGCCGCTGGCGATGCTGTCGCGACTGTTGGGCGGCAACGGGACGAAGCCCCCCGGGCGGTCGTTCACCGACCCCGCGCCCGAGCGCGGGTACTGCGACGACGACTGGGGCGGCGGCATGAGGCTATCGCGCAGGTACGCGCCGCTACTCTCGCGCATGTTGATCATCTCCTCCACGTTAAAGCTGCTGGCCTGCTGGACGCGCGTGTAGTCGTAGCCGTTGTCGCCCTCGCCGCCGTCCAGCGAGTAGGACGAGCCCTTGGTCTGGTCGAACGCGGCGAAGGACCCGCCGCTCGCGCTGCCCACGCTGTTGCTGTTGTTGTCGCTCATGCTGTTGCTCGTGTGCCCGCTGCTCGGGGGCGCTGCGTACTGTTCGTACGGCGCGAAGCCGTGGTCCTGCAGCTGCTGCTGCTGCTGGTAGCTCTCGCGCAGGTCGTCGATGTCGACCTCGGACGTCGTCATCGTCGGTATATACGTTAAATATATAGAGGAGGGAGAGGGGGGAGCACCGGCGCGCGCGCTTGGACTATAATGCTAATGCGAAAGTGTGAGGCACTTTTCACGTTCGGAAAGGCCTCGATCAGCGTTTTTGTATTGGAGTTTGTATACACCGCGGCGCGGCCTTTCCCCCGTCGCTTTCCCTTCTCTTCCCGCCTCTCCCCCTGGATGAAGTACCGTGGGTGATACTAAAGTTGCAACTGATTGGACGACTGAAAGTGTATGAGGTTTGGGTATACTTTAGCCACGTTGATGCTCCGAAGGTCTCTTATTGAACAACGATTGTTTTCCCCGAGCGGTGAAAAGAAAAGAGTGGGCCGGCGACAAACAACGAGACAAAAAGTGACCCAATTCAAAAAAAATGAGCGAGAACTGAACCTTGCGAGACCATGCAGTACTGTACTGTGCTGTACCGCATTGTACCGTAAAGTGGAACGGAAGTGGTCGGATGCTTGGGGCAATTTTCCACCTTCGATCTTCTGCGGGCATTTTGACAGTTTATGGTGTGCATTTGGCTCAAACTGGAGTAAAGAAAACCAAAGCGCACAGTACCCTATTCTGGCATATGCCATCAGAGATCACACTACCACCGTGTTTTAGAATCCATGCGCATGCGAAAATTTCCGGAGTGACTAGGGGAATCTAAAGTACCGGCACTGTGTTCCAGTACAGTACCGTGATGCACAAAAAGATTTACTCTTGGCTAAAATATGGCGATCGTCGACCGTTTTTTGTGGTTGCCTACCACTGGTTGGATACATTTTTCATTGAAGAGGCGCTTGACTACTGGCGTCAATGTTGCAGTAAGTACGTATTGACCTTCAAAGTTCAATTCATTTCTAAATTATGCAGCCTGCATCACAAAGAGACGCTCGTACAGTTATACAGCAGTGCCCTTCAGCATTTCCATTGTTTGGTTGCCTTTTCCTGTCCGTCGAATGTCGGACGCGCTCACGAGAAGCACGCACACGACGAGTCGACGATTGTGAGCGGAAACGCCAATAGGCTGTCGCGCAGGCATCTTTTAATACTGTAGAAGTAGAAAGAGTCACAAGGACTGCAAATGCTGTCTCCTTTGGCTCTTGCTCCTGGCATGCCTTACGCTTTCTGCTAACCAAGCCTTAGACCCGCGTGCATTGCAACGAGAAACGTACACAGTAGCCGATGAGCAGAGGAAGTCATGAAATCCCGCAAAGATCCGATCGGTTTAGTGCGCTCACACCCAGAGTCAATAGCAAAAGTGATATATGACAAGTTAGGTAGGAGGCCGCCAACTCCACGGCCCCATGACGCCCATGATGAATGGCGAAATGATTTCCGTGACCTAAAAAACCGCCAGTCCAAAATATTTGCTCGCAGCTGGGGGCTCCGACGAAACCTGCGCCGCTTCTATTGTCGGATGCTCTGGACGGCGCTGACGAAGATGAGCAAGTTGCTAGTTCAGGACTCAGTCGTGGCGGCAACCGCTTCAACTTGGATAGCCTCCCCCAGAAGTTTCACTACGGTACGGCGCTGTGTACGTTCGCTCTCCTGAATTGTTGCACGAAGTACAGTACAGTACCGTGCTGTCAAACAACTTGTTTGAAACAAGTGCATAAACTGCGTTTTGGCGTCGAGCAGCACCCAAAAGATCGCCGCACGTGTGTGGCCGTCAGCCGCCGCCTTCTCTCCTCACCCCACACAATGGGTACATTTCACGAAGCAGCTGGATTGTCCAGTAGAATAGAGTACTGCAGTACAGTACACTGTACTGTACTGCGCGAATCCCTCGTCTCGTCTGGCCAGCAGGTGCTTCAACTTCAGCCATCCCGCAACCATATGTTGTGGCTTCCACAAAAGCGTACCCATTGTCCCCAAAATAAGATACGGCAACGCGAACCACCCCGTCAATCCGAAATCAAAGGCATGGAGCAATCTATATGAAGCGATGCGATCACGTGCGGTCGGTGAGCGCTCGGACGCGCGCGCGGTGCTCGCGCTCTCGCAGGCGGCGGTCGATCTCCTGGTGGATGAGCAGGTGCGCCGACTTGCGGATGAGCTTGCGCCGGCGCAGCGCGCGGTCCGCTTCGCTCTCCAGCCGGTCGTAGCGTTCGCGTAGCGCCCGCGCCCGCCGCTTGCCGCGAGCGAGCGCTTTCGCCGCGCGCTGGTCGTTGACGGCCTGCAGTGCGTGCAGTCGCGCCTCGAACCGCTCCTGCTTGCGCCGCCGCTGTTACAAGACAGCGCAAACCACGTCGAGTTGGCGTCTGCATCCTGCAAGAGCGTGAACAAGAGAGGACGCACCAACTCGTCGACGCTGATGTGGCTGCGGACAGCGCGCACAAGCGCCAGACCGTCAGCGAACGTCTGCGCGTACGAGACCTGGAGCGACACGAGCGACGGACACGCGCCGCTGCGAATGACCTGCGGTACCAGAACGCACCAAGTCATCCAGGGGCGTCGCAAGCAAGTAGAGAAAGACGAACGGTGAACGGCGAACGGCGAACCTCCTGGAACGGGACGAGCGTCGCGAGCTTGGGGTTGCGCGAGAGGTTGAGGTGGTGCAGCGTAAGGCACGCGCCGCCGCGCAGTGCCTCGGCGATCTGGATCTGGCCGCGGCTCGGGATTGCATTGTCTAGTGACAAAGCATACAACAGACATAATTAACGAGCCACTGAGTTGTCCCATCAGCACGAAAGAGGAGGAAACGCACCGCTGAGGTCAAGCGAGAAGAGTCGGCGGGCTGCGCACAAGCGCAGGAAGCTGCAGAAGCGCGACGCGCCTTCTCCTCTTGCCATGTTGCCTGCGGTACTAGTCGTAGGGTTGAGAGGGGAGCGTACGCGTGGGGTTATCGAGAAGCTTGCGTGGTCTTACCAGCCAGGTCGAGTTCCTCCAGAAGCGGACAGCAGGACGAGCTGAGCGCAGTGGTGATGGCCTCGAACTCCAGCGCCTGCAGCGCGTTCCCAGCTAGCGACAGGCTTCGGAGGCTACGGAACCGGCCGCTGCTCAACAAGCGCGCCAACGTGTCCGCGGCAGCGCCGATTCCGTTGTTGGACACGTCGAGATGCTCGACCGCGCTACTTTCCGAGTCTACGCTCGGGCTGAAGGCGTCTAATACCGAGCGAAACGCGTCCTCTCCGAGCTGCATTGCTGGTTCCCGATCGGCCACACAAGCTGCATGAGTCCCAGCATCAACGTTCTGCTACACAACGTTCGCACTGACACTTACATGCCAGGTTGAGACGCGTTAGAAGCCGCCAGTGCGATCGAGGCGTCCCGTTCGGCACACACTGGACAGGTCCCAGGGGGTTTGCACTGATATTGATCGAGCGCAGCGGCCGCAAGTCGCCCGATCTCACCAGCACCTCCACCAAGGCTCGCATGGCGTTGGGGTCAGCTGTGACGGCCTCGCACTCGAGATATGACAGCGACGGCAAGTACTCGCGCGTCCGAAGAAGACCAACGAGCGTCATCATGGTCTCGAATCCCACGGCATTGTGCGAAA
Source organism: Phytopythium boreale (assembly GCA_023338115.1). Lineage (NCBI taxonomy): Eukaryota > Oomycota > Peronosporomycetes > Pythiales > Pythiaceae > Phytopythium > Phytopythium boreale. Next base: position 5,821 of record JAADYG010000197.1, read on the forward strand.
TCGCAAGGCTCGACAGCCTCGGAGCGAGTCGCAGGCTGGAGAAGAAGCGCCGCATGTCTTCATCGCCCATACCGACGTCTAAACCCGATCAAGCGCGTCAGTTTGCGGACGATGAACTGATTTTCTCATCGCAAGCAGAGCGTGTACCGGTGATGTCAAGGTGCTCGAGAGCTCGGAAGCGGTCCAGAACGAAACAGCGCGCCCAGTCGCGCATGAAGCGACTCGGAAACGCCACCTTTGTCAGCGTAAGCCTTCGCAAAGCCTGGAATTCGCGGTCATGCAGAAGCCGCGCGAGCTGCTGGAACTGCGCGTCCTCCATATCGAGGTCTGGAATATAAGGACGAGCAGCGAATGCAACAACGATCAGCAGGAACAACGTACTAGAAAATCTGGCAGGCACACGACTTGCCTTCAAGCCGCAGCGACCGCAGCCGCGAGCTCACGCGGTCGGTGAAGAGCACCTGCATGATGATCTCGAAGTGGCGACCTCGACCAAACCCAGTTACGCTGGAGATGGTCAGGTCGTTTACCACCGGGAGACACTCGATGTCGCCCGTGTCCATGAGCGAGAGCACCTTGCTGGTCGTCTCGGCGGTCATGTCGGCTGTGCATACCATTAACAAGAGCAACGCCGAGTCATTTCACCGGTGAAACGATGAGGATCAGGCCACGGATGCCACTTTACCCAGTCGAAGCGCGCCGGTGGCAGCGAACCGCGCCTCAACTCGCGTCTCATCATTGCCGATCGACGACAAGAACAGCCGTGCTTGCCCTTCGCTTGTGATCTCGAGCGGCATCGCGTCGCAGCACTTGAGGAACGCGCGGCACGTTCCACCAGCACGTACACGGTCTTGCACAGGCAGCCACGCGAGGATACGCGGTAGAAAGCTCGCGTCGGGGAGCGGAAGGAGAACACGGTGGACGAGGAAGCCTCGTGGTCGCGGGTGAGCGCAGTATAGTTCGTAGTACGCGCGCACCCCGGCCGTTAGCGTCCGATTAACCCGAGAGCAATGCGATGCTGGCTCGCTGGAGGGCAGAAACGCCATGATTTGCGCCAATAGCTCCATGTTGACCGCGCTCACGACCGAAAACAGCTTTGGGGGCTGAGGAACCGCCGGTTTGTCATGGCTTTTCGTCTTCTTCTTCTTGGTGTGAATACGGTCACGCATCTTCTCGGCGAGGACGAGCAGCTTGGGCACCCAGCGCGAGTGCTTGCGCCGCTTGGCATCCGCAACGTCCCCCGCATTATCGGTGTCGTCCTGTTCTTGGTCGTCGTCTTCGTACTCTTCTTCCTCGTCCACTGGTCGATGCAGCGCTGGAGCGGCAGAAGCAGCAGTGGCTTGACCGTCCTGACCGATGGGCTTCAAGACTGAGAAGGAAGGATGAGACACCGACGAAGACATGCATCGTGGTGTCGCTCTGGTGGCTGCCGCTGCTAGAGGTGATCCAACTACTCGAGCCGAACCGTCCAGAGGGGGCAAATTTGAAGCTGTTTCCGCAGTAGCGGTGATCAATGGCTTGCTTGGCTTGTGTCGCCGCCATAGTGCGCGTTGAAATGCGCCGAAGATGCCACGTTGGCTCTGTTTAGATGACGCCGCGGCGGACGAGGGCGCATCAGCGCCACCCTCTCTCCTTGTTACCGCTTTGGTCTTGGCGTTCTTCTTCCTCTTGATGGAAACGAGCAGCTTGCCCGCCTTGGGGACGACCATAAGCACGTCGACGCAGCCTAGCAACGGCACTGCAAGGTCGCGGAAATGATGGGTCGACGCCTCTTGGCAGGTGGCGACGCGCTGTTGATATCCAAAATAAAACACCCCGCGGGCGGCCGGAGATACCCTCATCTGAGTCTGTATTTACTGCTTTAGAGCCATGGCGGCGTCAACTCCATCGTCACGGTGTCACGTTATCGATGATGTTCTTGTTGGAGGTGCGATCGATCGAAAGGAACGAGTTGATCGAGTCAATCACAGCTTGGTTGCGCCCATTCATGATTGTTGAGGTGCCTACAAGGTACCGGTCGCACGGGTAGCCGCCGCCGTGGACCTGGAGGACGTCATTGCCACGGAAACCCTGCGGGCCGCGGTAGTAAGCGAGGCAGTCGAGGCACTCGCTCGCGCTCTGAAGACCCTCACTCATCGAGTACTTGCCGTCGGGGCACGGGCCGGTGCATTCGCTGGTCGTCAGTCCAGTGGACGCGCCGTAGACGCCGCGCGGGCAAGGCTTGCAGTCGAGCACCGACTTGGCACCAGTCTTGTCGTTGTACGTGCCCTTGGGGCACTTGGCCGTGCAGTCGCTCGACAAGAGGCCTGGGCTGTCGCCATAGACACCATGTGGGCAGAACTCGCACTCGCCCACGGTTATCCCTGACCCCGAAGGACGATACATGCCGCGAGGGCAAGGTTCGGCGCTTGGCTGCACACCCTGGTAAAGGCGACCTGCATGTACCCAAGTCGCTGTTACTGACAAGGCGACAAGGAAAGAAACCACCACGCAAGAGCGCGACGTACGCTGAACGAAGACGCGATCAGCGACGCCGAGGCGAATGTGGCGCACACCTTGTGCATGGCATGGTGGTGCCGAGAATACGTGCTGCTCGTAGGCTAACGAGAGAGACGAGTAGAGTGACATCAGGTCAGCCAACAACGCGTGCATATACCACAGCACAATTCCCACATCAGCAGTGACTTACCGAGGAGAAGGACGCAGTTCACGACGGCGACGGCGCCAACGATGAGAGCCCGCACACCAAATCGGACCGCAGTCGTCTTCATTTCTTGGGAGGTCTTCATCTTGATGAAGTTAGTTGCCGAAACCTGTGATTGTAGCGCCGTCTGGATGGTAGTGGAGCAAGCTGGAGATGCGCAACAAGGATCTTGATGTCTTGGTAGCTGAAGATGAAATGCCGCAGAGAATGTGCCTTGATGCATCGCAGGAGCCGAGTACCGATCAAAAAGGGATCGTCACACTTGCATGGAGCATTAATAGCACCTGCTCATCCACAGTGACAGCAGGTGCTATTGTTGTCCATGACATTGCCGTCTATGTATAAATACACAGTAAAAATACCTTGGTTCCGCCCGAGCGGGATCGGGATCAGACCTGGTCGGTGTGCTCATCACACTCCGCTGGTGAGATCGTCGATCTTGGTGAGAATCCGTCGAATGTTCTTGCGGGAGGTCTCGTCGCCGACCACATCGTCGTACATCCGCTCCAGCCTGCCCACAAAGTTCGGGTTGACGTCGTGGAGTGCTGCGAAGCACCTAGGGTACACGCAGAAGCTGCCGAGCGAAAACAGCACGATCCGCCGAGATGCCGTGCTAGATTCAGCCAGTGCCAGCTGCAGCAGCTTCAGCGGTGTCTCATAAGCGCACAGTGCCTCGCATAACTCGTCAGAGTTGCGCACCAAATTACCAAGCGCGCCGCCAGCGTTCGACCGCGTCTTGTCCTCGGGGTCCTCGAGGTTCCGCACGAGCAGCGGGATCGCCGGTCGGAGTGCGTTGTACAGCGTTCGGTCGTGGAACGCAGCATTGCCGATCGCAAAGCACGCAAACCGTCGGACGTAGCCGTCAGGGTCTGCGAGACTCTGAATCATGAGCTCCAGTACCGACGTATTGGACGCTGTGCTGCAATCAACGAGCTGAGGATAAAAGAGCGTCGAATGTCTGCACAGGTTGCCGATGCAGTTCAGCGCCTTGGCGCGCACCATCGCCTCTGTATGAGCCACCAAGTCGTGAATTTCCGGCATCAAGTTGACGGACAATAGCTCGTCGTAGTTGCCCGCCGAAGCGCGTGCGAGCTGGCTCACGATCAGAAGCGTGTCGATCAAGAACGATGGGGACGAGCTGTTTCTTAACATGCCGCACTCCTTGATCACGTGGATACCACCGGCTTTCACAAACTGTGCGCCAAAGTGCTCCGAGCTGGTTACGAGCCGCGAAAGGAAACTCACAGGGAGCTCCAATGCCGACGCCTCCAGATGAACTTCTCGTGCCGACAGCGATACGAATCGGAGTACGCCGAGCAGCTTCTCGACACATCTCGCGTCGTAGAGAATCTCTTGAGTGCTCACGAGCAGCTCCTCTGGTACGCTGTGCATGAACGGGGTCCCGAGAACCTTGACGATAGCATGAATGAGAGCTTTGACAGCATTCGCGCCACCGCCTACCACGTCTGGCCACTGGAACAGATGCTCAATGTGCTTCCGGTCTAGCAAGTTGACAACGTGCGGGAGTAGCTGGGCGTTGACTGCGATTTCGAGCTGTGGATTGTTGCTGATCTGCATCTCACGCACCATCCGCATCAGCTTGAGAAGGCAAAAGAGTCCCCAAGGCGATAGGATGCCGTAGCCAGCGTTAGCTAGAAGCCCATCAAACGTCTCCCATACGTCAGCGTGCTCAAAGATTGACGCGAATTCATGAAGCGCCGTCGAATGATCGATGACGTCGCGTTCTGGATCAGCAGGACTCGGCGCAGAAGCCTGCTTCGCCACCTTGGATGCGACACGAAGCAAGAGGACGACGCCTGGATCCATTAGGCCCTGGGCTCGGACGTGGTAGCACGTCAGCATTTGCACTCTTGAGTTTAAGTACTCGTTCATGTCGTCATATCCTCCGTCGCTGGCGGCTGAAGGCTGGATGTAATGGCGCTGGAAGAGTCTCAACACTGCCTGGAAGCACTCCCGCGACACGACTCCAGTACTAGTGAGGTCCCATAACGCTCTCGCGTTCTCCTTGAACCTCGGGCTGGTGTCATTCTCGTCGATACGTGACGGGCCAACAGTCTCCGACTCGATCACGTCCGCAAGAAAAGTGCAGATTGCGCTGATGAGCGCCACGTCGCGAGTTTCTACAAGTAGTGGGTAGAGAACGCGAGAGAAGCGCCACCCTTGGCTTTTCGAGAGCAGCTCGCGGCGCAGAAGGACAGAGAGCAATTCGACGGCGAGATACTTCTCAAACTGCCGCACCACTCCAGCTGCCAAGGCACCGAACAGGATCGAAAAAATGTCTTGAGCTGGCTGACCTCGCACTGTTGACACGATCTTGACTTGGACCAACTTCTTTGACAGCGGTGCTGAAGAACAGCTGCAATGCACAAGGATCTTCATGACGCAGCAAATCAGCGAGTGGTCCTCGTCTTCGTCGTTATCTTCATCGTCGTCGTCACCATCCGTCCCAGCAACGCCCCCTGCTTCGTTCTTGGCATTGCGGCGGTCATTGATCTCACAGCTCAATAGACTCACGAGCTCTGCTAGTCCCGACTTCAACAGGTGGTTGGCAACTTCTCCGTGAACTTTCACCCGTAGTCGGTAGAGCTGCTTCACCATTTTCGCGCTGCTAGCATCGATCATGGGGCTATTCCCGCCAGGCAGCTGGGAAGACAAACACAGGATCGGGAACGGTTGGGGTGGGCCCCAGCCTTTTCCGTCCGGCTGCACAAATGCTGACAGCGCAAAGACAGAGAACAACCCAAGATCTCGTCCGTGATCTGAAAGACGACCTCCTGGGGAGCGCGACTTCTCCGCATAGTCGAGAATCTCGCAAAGGCTTTCAATGACTCCAGAAGCGTTGACCACCTCAATGAGATCAGTGAGATTGCTTGATCGATCCAGCATCGATCCCAGCCACTTGAGCGTCTTGGAGTGGGCGGCCGACAGCGCCACCGACTTGCATTTGAGCACTTTCGAGATGATTGAGATGTCCCCGGAACACAGAGCGCGATAGCCGGGTGCCTCTGTTGTGTGCGTGGATGAGTTGGCCTCCGCTTCATGCGCGTTGATGGCATTCATGCACATCATACAGCAGCGAATGCATTGGTAGACAACCTCGCCAACTTCGTCCGCGTCGCGCAAAGATGGCTCCGTCCAGTCTTTCATGAGGTGTTCAAGAAAGTCATGAATGGATCCCCTTGAGTGGGCAAGCGACGCGATGTTCTCAGGCGCAGCGAAATCTCCAGTCTTCAGAAGAGAAGCCAAGAGCCGATATTCAAGCTGGAGTAAGCTCAACACTGCGGTGGCGACCTCACCCGACAGGTTGTGACGCGTAACTTCTGGGAGCAATGAAACCGCGCGATGCACACACGATGCTTCGGCCCAGTGGTTGCTAACTGTCCTCGTCCGATACGTCAATTGAACTTCGTCCCACGCGTCTCGAAATGCTTTTGAAGCTCCAACTCCCGGTGTTGCCACCTGGGGTGGAGCTGCCCGACGATCATGATCTGACGCGTTCGCCGGAACCACCGCAGCTACATCATGTATGGGGACCTCAGCCGCGTCCACCAACTGCTGCCCCGTTTCGGGGTCACATATCTTCCATTCACCGCTCGAGCGCAGATGCTCCATACTCGGCTTGACTTCTTGTGCGTGCTCCCGAGGTGCACGGTGAAACTGCGCCTCGTCAAAGAACCGCGGAAGCGCACGCACTTGACTCTCAAGTGCCAGTCGTGCAGCGAGTTGTTCAGGCGTCTCGGTGACGAATGGGTGATTCAGGATGGCAGGCCAGGCTAACCGCCGAGCGGGGTCCTTGTTCAGCAGTCCTGCCAGAAAATGCTGGAACGCCGGCGACATGGATGAAGGGTACTTGACGGGCTCGTGCACGATCATTTGAATCAGCGACACGATCCGATCCGTGTAGAACGGCGGCCGCCCTACAGCAAGCTCGTACAAAATGACTCCGAGCGACCACAGGTCGACGGTGTACGTGTACGGCTTCTCCTGCACGAGCTCCGGCGCCATGTAAAGCGGCGTGCCCTTGATGGACGTGAGCAGGCTCGCGTCATGGGAAATCGCTCGCGCGAAGCCGAAGTCACACAGCTTGATCTGCTGCTTGGAGCCGATGAGGATGTTCTGCGGCTTCATGTCCCGGTGGATGATGCGGTTTGAGTGCAGCACGTGCAGCGCCTGGATGAGCTGGATGGCGATCTTGTGGATCTCTTCCTCCGGCAAGTAGTGGTCGTCTTCCAGCGCCTGGAACAGGTCCCCCTGCACGTACTCCGTGACGATACAGAACTCGCCCTCCGTCTCGAACGAGTCCATCATCGCGATGATGTTGCAATGGTTCAGCCGCCGCAAAATGTTGATCTGACGTACAGTATCGCACGAGCACCGTCAGCTTCTCGTACGACTGGATTACCCCATAAGTCGTAAGCCACATTGCCGTCATCTCGATGTACTGGTCCTATTTGATACAGTAAGGATAAAGCCCAAGGTGAACGAACACCTTCGCACTCACCTCCTGGCGAAGGCTCTGGAGATCCTTGGCGCTCTTCCCGCGCTTGTACACGAACTTGAGCGCGACGATGTGTCCCGTGTACTTGCGGCGCCCGCGGTATACCTTGCCGAAGGAGCCCTCGCCGATCCTCTCCAGGATGTGGTAGTCTTCCAGCCCCATGGTCGGCCGCTTCCGCGCTTGCTTTCCCTCCGCGTCGGCCTTTCTTCTGATCTATAAATTGCGCACTTTCCCTCGGTCGGTGGTTGTTGACTGCGAGTTCAACCTCGGAGTGAATGCTGCGCGAAAAAAGCCGAAAATAGTGTTGACACCATTTCAGCTGGCCATCTTGTCGTGTGTACCACGTTAAATGAGCTCTTCAAGGTATCTATTGTGGGGTGGGCCACACTGGATTAGTGGCATTCCAACATCGAAAAAGATCCGCGTGTGAACCGGTGCGATCATGAGGCGGCGCCTGTCCCGACGGGGCGGCAACGAAAGCGCGGAACAGGCGACACCCGTGTCTACAGCATTTCGAGTCCTCTGGCTTGTCCGTATCGTGTTTCTCGCCGTTCCCGCATAGATCGCGCGTGTCGAAGCGCTGTCTCGGTGCCGCCGGATCGATTGGCACAGCGCGCCCATGCTGGCAGTTCCGCCCGCTGTGAGGGCAGGCAGGCGACGCCAAGCGCGACAACTATGGCGACTCAACACAGACTTTGGGATGGCCCGCGTGTTCGCCGCGGCTTGCTGTCTTTTGAGCGTCTTCGGCGTCGCCGAGGGCAACCTGTTCTCCCCGCAAGACGTGCCCGGCCCGCCCGACGAGGTGCTGGTGTCGAATGAGAACGACACGGCGCTGCGCTTCCAGTTCTTCTCGCCAGAGAACGTCAAGGCCGAGGGCGTCAACGGCGCGCCAGTTCTCGGGTACAAGGTGGAGCTCGCGCGCCGCGTGGACGAGGTGCAAACCTTCACGGTCGCGAGCACCGGCCCCGTGCTCGCTGGGACCTACAAGATGGCGTTCACGAACGCATTCGGCACGGACACGACCGCCTGCATCCCGTGGAATGCTACCGCGCTGAAGTTCGAGTTGGCGCTGGAGGAGTTGCTCAACGTTGACGGTGTCGCAGTGACGCGCTCTGCTTACGGCGTGGTCAAGAATGGCTACACGTACGCCATCACCTTCAATGGCGACTACCTCGTGCACGGTCCACAGCCAAACCTGCTAGAAGGCAACCAGGTAGGGTGCATTGCGACGCAACCGGCCAATCGAGTGATGACGTTCGTCGGCGAGCGCGTCACTGCTGGAGTGGCTAGCTTCTACCCGGAAGTGTGGGAGATTACCTCACGAGAATCCAGCGGATCCACGGGGCTATCCGGCAGTTTCGACCTCTCTATCGGCTTTGAAGGCGAGTGGGTGAACTCGCTCGTGACGGCAACCATCCAGCCGGGTTCCAAGACTGCGATTACGTCGGCGTCGATGGTGGGCAAGATCAACCAAGGTGACACTGTGAAGATCGGGGACGAGGAGTTCGTCGTCCACTCGACCGCAGCGTTTACTGATACGCAGCTACCGCTGGATTCGTATCACGTGCACGGCACGACCAATGCTGCCGTTTATGTCCTCGACACTGCGTTAGGAGACGTTGCGGTGACGTCGCAATCGATGGCCGTGCAGACGTACAGCGACTTTACCAGTTTGGTGGCGATGGGAGAGTTTGTCAAGATTGGAGAGTGGGAGTTCCAAATCGCGGCCGTCCCCACGCAGACATCCCTTCGGCTCGACCAACCGTGGCCGGGAGCAACGGCTCGGCATATCACCGCACACAAGAAGAAGAAGGTGACGGCAGACGCCGCAGTCGACGCGGTTGATATGGCTGCTGCGTTGAATGCGCTCCCAGGGATGGGGTCTGTTGCAGTATCCCGAGTTGGACCGACTCGTGAGAACGGCTATCGCTGGTTTGTGACCTTTTGTCACTTGGCAACAAGTCGAACTGCCCCACGTCGCCGTGTTTGTCCGCCGACAAAGTCACCGGTAACCAGGTGCGGCTCCGCGATTCGTACGGGCAGGTTTGTACAACTTGCACAGTGACTGCTACGATCGTCCAAGACGAAACCATGGAGACCACGTTGCGCGGTGTCGCCGGTGACTACACGCCCGACACCGTCGTCATGTCCAGAGAAACGAGCGGTGGTGTCTACGAGGTCCAATCTATTGCGACAATGGTAGCCCAAGACGACCTCTCGGGATCGTTCGCCGTCAACTTCCAGAATACGTTCCAAGAGTACCCGGGCGTTGTCATCTACCACGACGACACGGCGATGGATGTGCAGACGAAATTGCAAAACCTTCCAGCGGTGGGACGCGTGAACGTCACGCAGTCGTCTAACGCATTTTATGGCACGACGTGGACGGTGACCTTTCTGTCCAACATCGGGGATTTGCCGTTGTTCCTGGTTGACGACTCGTCGTTGACCGGTACAAGCCCAGAGGTTCAAGTTACGGAGCTGGTGAAGGGCGCCGATGTTGACTTTGAGGTTGCTATCGCTGGGCTCACCCCGTCGCAAGAGTACTACGCACGTGCATTCGCACGAAACGTTAACGGGTACGGCTCCGCGACGAGTATGATCCAGTGGGAAGGCAAAGGTGTGCTGCCATTTGTCGCCAAAGCGCCAAGTTTCCCAGCGCCACCGACCATTATTTCAACGTTACCTGTGTCGGGGACGCAGATACAGATCGGATTCGCGGAACCGGACACTCATGGCGAGCCCATCACGCGATACGTGATGGAGTACGCCGTTGGAGGCGCATTTGGTGTCCCCGCTGTCCAAAAAGTGTTCGCGTTTAACGCGCGTGAGAACGACATCTCCGGCACGTTCCAGCTTCAATACGCTGGCGATATGTCTGCGAAGCTCCCGATCGAAGTGACTGCACAGTCGTTGGAAGACGCGCTGAGCCGGCTCCCGTCCATGCGGCGTGTAGCCGTGTCGCGCGCACTATACGTATTAACGGGCGAGGCGGGAAATGCAGTGGCGTCGTTCTCTGGGACCACGAACGTTTTGACCACGTCAGCACCTTTGAGAGGCTTCCAGCGGGGCTTGCTCACTGCGGGGACGAATATCGACGTGAACGGGCACCGTCTTGCTGTGCAGACGCAGCCTGCTGATGGTAGTTCGAGCATCCTCGTTCAGGCGGGCCATGGGGTGGCCAGTTTCAATGCCCAGAGCTTCGCGCTGCTCAAGATCGATGCGTGGGGAAACGAGAATGGTCCGTGCGGCTACGAATGGACCATCACGTTTGCGGAAGACGCTGAACATGAGCTGTCCCCAGCGTTTCCAAGCCTAACGCTGATTTCATCATTGCGCTCGGTGGAGTCTGGGTCCGCCCTGGCCAAAGTTGGTATCACCGATGTGGCTAGCGCCACACCGCCCGATCATTTTGGCTCCTTTGAGGTGAGCAATGAGCCACACTCATGCGACACCTACGTGATAGGCGCGCCGTCCGACGTCCAAGTGATCCAGCTGTTCGCATCGACGACGATTACGGACGGAAGCTTCAAGCTTCAGCTCGGCGACCAAGTAACATCGTGCATTACGATAGGAACCGCAAATGCCAAGAGCGATATGAAGACTGCTCTTAAAGCACTTGCATACGTTGAACGAGCGACCATCGAAGAGCAGCGGAACTTCAAGGTGATGATTCTCACCGGATCTGCGCAGTCTAAAGTCTCTGGCTTCGATTCCGTTGCGTTGGAGGTTGCTGTTGTGAGCTCCGGCACCAGCAGCGGGCTGACAGCGACCGAAGCAGAGGCACTGCCTACGGGTGCTATTTTTCGAGCAAGTCGCAACCCGAATGACTTCTCACGCGATTCGTGTGAGTTCGAGGTCGCGGTGGATGCTGCACCTGGAGACACAGCTGTCAAGGTGGTCACTACGGGGGGGCTGCGCCAGTTTCACAGATACTCGCGCGTTGCAGATTCTCGACCTGCACGACTACAAGGTCCAGCTGTGGGGTCAGCACCCGTCGGGTGAGTGGCCAACACTCAAGATTGTTCCTGAAGCTTTTGGAGATGGCGTGCAGTGCAATTCAGTTTGGACGCCAACCACGCCAAACCCTGTCTATGGGACTGTTCACACGGTTCGATATGAAGGCATGTGCGCTATGGGGCAGCATGGCACGCAAACCATTCTTGCGGAGGCGGCGTCGACGATCGGAGGAACGTTCACGTTATCCTATCGCGGACAGGAGACGCCAGCGTTGGCGTTCCAGGGGACAACGGCTGCTGTAATGCGCGACGCGATTGACTCCATCACGTCTCCTGGTACCGTCAATGTTAGCTTGAGCCAGTACGGGACGTACGGACGGGCATGGCATATCACGTTCATGTCCAAGACGGAGCAAGAGGACGTCATCTTCATCAAGCACTCGCGATTGACAGGGCAAAACGTTGCCATCAGTGTCTACGATACTGTCAAAGTGTTCACTGACGCTGATAGAGACGATCTTCGCGGCTCGATCCAGATTACGTTCAACGGCGAGACGACTGAGCCTATCGATGTCGCTGCAACGCACAAGAAAGTGACCCAGGAACTCCAAAAGCTCTCCTCGATTGACTCAGTGCTAGCTGTCGGTGAAGCTAGCAACGACGACATCGGCGTCTATTCGCTTGAGCTGACTGCGCAAGCGACGCAGAACAGCGCCGTTTTGACACAGGTGGAACTGGACGGCAGGGTGATTGATCCGACGCTGCATCTTGCGGTTCGTGAAAAACTGTCGATTGCTGGGACAACGTTCTGGATTCAATCCGTGACGCCGAGCGACATCACGCTCTCCAGCACCTACACAGGTGCAACGGGCAAAGTTGACGTATCCGCAGGCCTGGTCACGAAGCAGACCAAAGCCCTTCCGGGGTATATCGGCATATCACGCCGGATGCAAGTGATCACGGCGACCCCCACGCTCTTCACTATTGAGTTTCCGGAGAACCACGGGTTTGTTGTGGCCGACTACTTTTTCTTGGGCGGCAACAAGTACACGATCCAAGCAGTCACGGGAACAACAGTAACCACAGATCGGGCGTACACTGGCGTGGCCGTTTCAAGTGCGATGCCGACGACGTACGTGTTTGACAACCGCCTGCGGACCACTCGAGACTGGACCAATCTTGTTGACGTTGGAGATTACCTGTGGATTCGGTCCAACTCCGTTGACATGGCCCAGTACACCGTGACGGCTGTTCAGCAACGGTATGTCGAGGTCAATGGGCTGTTCACAGCAGATATCATCGGTGGAGTTGCTTACCATGCGTCCAACGGGCGTCAGTGGAACTTGGTCTTCCGATCCTATCAAGGGAGCCTGAAGAGCCTCGACGTGATCCCAGGGAACGCTTTCCGAGGGACGAACGCCCGCATTGGATCGAGAGGCTCCGACTCCATCGCATCCAGAACCCTGAACGTCGGCAATCCGAAGTCAACGCAAACGGTGCTGCTGGAGGCCCTAAACACGGGAGATATTGGGGGTGCGATGTATACACTCACCTTCAATGGCGACCAGACTGAGGCGCTCGCGTGGGGGGCAACTGCTAATGTTGTCCAGGCCGCACTGGAAGATCTCGATTCGGTGGATGGGGTCACGGTCGAGTCGAAAGCGTACGGGAATGGCTACGTCCACGCCATTTCATTCTGGGGTGTGTACACGATGCGAACGCTGCCCTTGCTCGAAGCGACTGTCACTGGAGCCGCTGTTCCTGCCAATGTTGGCATTCGGGTCGCTGGTAATGGGTCGGTGGCGACCTCAAGGCGAGACAACTTGATTCTCAACGACGACTTCGTGTTCCGCATCTTCGCGCTGAATCGCCGGGGAATTAGTAGTGCGTCGCAGATCTTTACGGCACAACCATGGTCCGTCTCGGTGGTTCCGACGCCTCCAACAAGCGTCGTGCTGGGTGAGTTTCACGGACCGATGTGGCTGTCCGTAAACTACCGGCCTCCGCTGTACTCAGGTGGCGCTGAGGTGACAATGTATCGACTCGAGTGGGATTCTTCGCCGTCTTTCGACAGCACCAGCCGTGACTATGGCGTCGCAACCATCCAGAAGCGATTCGAAGTGCAGCATGTGACGACAAGCTACAGGAGCGCCATTGGCGCCGGTGGCACCTTCACGCTATCGTGGGGAGGGCGTGCGACGTTGCCTTTGCCATTTGACTGCTCAGCTGACGCCATGATGGACGCACTCGCAATTATCACGGACACGGCAAACATCGCGATCGACCCCGTCAAGGTTCGGCGTGTGCAAGCGTCGTGGGGATACACTTGGCGAATCACCTTTCAGCACAACCCTGGTAATCTGGCGGCGTTGGTTGCGAATGGTGAGCGGCTCACCGGAGACTTCCCTCGAGTGAGTGTTGAAGAGGTCGTCGATGGATTTAGCGACCTTGCGATTGGCGATTTCACGCGTGAAGTACAGGACGTGTATACCGACTCGAAGACCAAGCTCTCCGGATTCTTCAAACTGGAGTTTGAAGGCAAGGCGACTGCTTCCGTCTCCGTATCGGCATCGGCTCTCGAGATGCAGAGCGCGCTGCAGGCGATTACAACTCTATACTCCATCAAGGTCAGCAAAGTCTGGAGGAATGAGGCGATGAACAACGCGATTTGGTCCGTGACGCTTGCCTACCTCCAAGGGGAAGAGCTGGTCGGGGCCGGCAATGTGTTTGTGATGCAAGTTGCGGATTCGACGCAGCTCTCTGGGACGGCCGCCACTGTTACTATCGCAAACAAGATCAGCGGAACCGACCCGTTCCGGTACTCGATCATAGGCTTCCGCTCGGGCGTCCAATACTTCATGCACGCGATGGCGTACAATGAGGATGGATTTGGCTCTGCCACATCGCCAATGTCGAGTGCCATCACGTGTAGACAGCCAAATCCGCCAGGCTCGGTTACGGCCGATGTGAAGGATGGAACGACGCTGTCGGTGAGCTGGAGTGCGAGCTCATTCGACGGCGGCTGTCCAGTGAGCAAGTACAAAGTCGAGTGGTTCCAAAACCCAGGCACCTTTGAAGAGCAAACGATCACTACGTCTGCCGGCAAAGGTCTACCCGAGATTCAAAGTCTGGTTGACTTCACAGACTCTCCGAGTCTGAGCGGGTATTTCAAGCTGTCGTTTCAAGGCGAGACGACGGAGAACATTGCCTGGAACGCTCAAGCGACCGGATCAAGCTCGGTCAAGGAGCGGCTCGAGCGACTATCGTCCGTCAGAACCGTGGACGTATCTCGCCAGACGTCCACGCGTGTGGTAGACGGCTTGCTTGTCACAGCAGCCGCAACGACGGTCACTCGAGATAGTTCGTCTACCGCGACGCTAGGTCAGTCTGGGCTTGCTGTTGGTATGACTGTCTGGATCGCCGGCAGTGAGCTGCAGATTATGACGATCGCGGGGACAACCTTCACCGTGAACACCGCCATCTCGGTGGATGCGCCTGTGCCAGTATTTACGACAGCGTATGGATTCTCGTGGGCGATCACTTTTCTTTCGGGCCACGTTGGCGCCCAGCCTTTGATCAAGGTGTCGACAAGTGACAGTTGGGGCGGCGACAACCCCGGCATCTACGTTGAGTCCGTCCAAAAGGGTCTCCAGCCCATCAGCGGCACGTTTAGACTGTCATTTGCGAGCGGCGGGCTGTCTGATACGACACCTCCATTGATGTACAACACCTCGGCTTCTGCGCTCAAGACCGCGCTTGAGAGTCTGGTGACTGTGGGCAACGTTAACGTTTCTCGGTCTTTGAACGGGTATGGGTACAATTGGATCGTCACATTCCTGACCGAGTTCGCGAATGACATGTCGCTGCTCGCGGTCGATGGAACTGAGCTCCATGGACCAAGTGTGCGAGTATCCGTTGCGCGCACTCATGGTGGAGCACAGCCTACGCATTACTGCGAGAAGAATGGCGTGGTTGGCTTTCCCGTAGAAGTCGGCGTACCGGGAACACTCCAATACGACATTGCCGGGCTGGCGACTGGGGTGAAGTATGGCGTCCGCGTTCGCGCGTACAATCAAGAGGGATATGGTGGCGCACAGTATATTTCGCCGGCGTATCAAGTGCCCCGGACGACTCCGTCGCCACCAAACAACGTCAAACTCGTGGTGTTGTCGAGTCGTCTGATCAAAGTGCGCTGGTCTGAGCCCGATAGCGACGGTGGAAGTGCCATTGCATCGTACCTTGTGCAGTGGGATACGTCCAGCTCGTTTGCGAGTGCTGCGTCGCCGAACTACGATCTACAGCGGACGCTGAACATCGAGTCTGGCGCAACGGGCCCTTTCTTCGTCAACATTCCGGCGTTGACTCGCACTAGCTATTTCGTGCGAGTCTTTGCGGTTAATGACCAGGGTGCGAGTGACGCATCACGTCCAAGTCCGCTGTTAGTGATTCCGTTTGATCAAACGCCCGGCAAGACGGAGGCTGCGACTGCGACTGTGCTATCGAGTTACGCCATTCTCGTGGAGTGGGAGGGGTCGTCAGTGGAGAAGACATACTTTGGAGGCGATGGTGGTCTCTCAATCACACAGTACATGGTCGAGTGGGACAGCTCGAGCACGTTCGATTCTCCGGCTGCGTTCGGTTTGGTCCGGGGGTCCGAACGATCGTACGTTATCGGTGGTGACGATCCGCTCACAGGCGTTCGCTCGGACGTTTTGACACCAGAAACGGTGTACTTCATTCGCATCACGGCGTTTAATGCTAAAGGTGCTGGATCACCGAGCCCGACTACGCCTGCGTCGGTGCTTGTCACCAACCAGCCGCCTACAGTGCCACAAGACTTGGCATTGAGCATTGTATCGTCAACTTCCGTGAAGGCAGAGTGGAAGAACCCGCGGTTCGACGGCGGATCAAGTCTCAAGGCGTATCATCTCGAGTGGGACGAGCAAGAGGACTTCGCAAGTGGCGAGAGTGCCAGCTCTACGATCCCAATCGTTCGCGAAATGCAATCCGTGATGCTGCGGAACGACATCGTGAATGAAGAGCAGTTCATCGAAGCAACAGTCGAGGTGACCAATGAAGAGCAAATGGTCCGCACATTATTCACTGGGGCGGACGAGGTCCAGGTTATCGAGACGACGAATGCCCAAGTAGTTGATGAGGTGGTTGCTATCACCACTTCGGCGGCTGACATTAACGAGATCCAAGAGCTTCGCCTTGACGCCGACGATATCAACGAGATCCAGGCCGTGCGGACGACAACACCTGAGGTCCTGGAAGTGCAGAGCATCGAAGTCGGGGCAGGCCGAATTAACGAGGTCCAGACCGTCACGCTCGTCTTTTCAGACGTCGGCACGGATCCGTCTGTTATCGGAGGCACATTTTCCCTGTCTTTCGACAGCCGAGTATGCACGTACTGCTCATTGACCAAGACCTTCGAGCGATCGGCCGACTTGTTGACGTCGCTCCAAGACAGCGACCCGACAACCGGTGCCTCCAAAATGAAGACTGCGTTGGATGGACTGAGCAACATTGATTCTGTCACTGTGACGAGATCGGACACGGTCGTGGGCTCCGATCTGACGTACGTGTACTCAATCACGTTTTCCGGCGACGCAGTTGCAGGGGACGTTCTTGAGCTCAAAATTGAAAGCGCACTGACGAAAACCATCAGTGGGGTGACGTCAACGATAGGGGGGATCCCGACCGCCGCGATCGAAGCAACGAAGGGCAACGAAGTGACCTACGCTGCTAGCTCGGTCTTCTCCGTAACGTACACATGCGAGTCGTACTCGGGGCCAGCGGAGAGTACCGGTGTCAGCGCAGAGTGTACTCCGACCACGGCAGATCGATTGTGCACGTCGTGCGTCACGGCTTTTGACGCATCGACGCGAACATTCACTGTTAGTTCCGACTTGACAGCGCAACTACCGCTGCTGACGGGATACAAATTGATGGCTGGAGCATGTTCGTTTGAGGCAGGCACCGTGGCCGCGTCGACTATCACAGTCACCTCGGGTGACGTCGGTACCCTCTGCAGTTCGTTTTCGGGTCAGACGCTGGCGCTTTTCAAGGCGAAGCAGTTTGTGGCAAGCATTCCGCTCAAGAGCTCTGCAACGCAACCTCTCGTTGGCTCCGCGGTCGAAAGCTTGTTGAACGCTGTCATCAACTCGGTGACTGTCACCGCGACGACGAAAATCACGAGTACTTTCGTGGGGACCGTGTACGCCGTGACGTTCCGGAAGCGCTCAGGAACGCTGCCGCTGTTGCAATGCGGTGCATCGTCGATTGGCGTTACCAACTCGGGCGGGACGAGCTCGTGTTCCGTCTCTCGGACGACCATTGGCAGCACTATCTTAGGCACGCTCACGCTTGCGCTTACGCTTGAGTCGAGTCCATCGGCAGCGGCGATTTCAACAGCAGCGATTCCCTGGGACGCGTCTGAGGCGCAAGTGAAGTCAGCGCTTGAAGCTGTTGCGAATAATGGAGAGCAGGTGTTTGGCACCGTGACGGTCAAACGGTCCGTGTTTTCGGAGACAGGCAACAAGTGGTCTGGTGGGTTCACGTGGCAGATCGAGTTCACGTGGCGGCGCGGCAACATCCCACGCATGACGGCTGACGCGACTAACCTGGTCGATGCCGACCCAGCTACTACCACCGCTCTGACCAGTCCCAGCGTTGCCATTGAAGACTACTCTAATCCACTAAATCCCAGCGCCGGGAGTCGCGATGGAAACCAGATCGGCGGGACGATGACGTTCGCGTTCAAAGGCGTAACATCTCCTGTCGTGTATACCATCAACACCGCAGCTATCGATCCGGCGACGCTCAGCTCCAGCATAACGGACACGTACTTCGAGCAGTTCCTCATCACCAACTTGGGTATCCCCAGCATTAAGGTCACCCGATCCGCAGCGACACAGGCCCGCGGGTTCACGTGGACGATCGAGTTCATAGATCAAACCACCGGTGGCGATGTGGAGCTGCTCCAACTACCGATCACGGCGTTGACGGGTACAAACGTACGGGCAGTCGTTGTCGAGACGCGGAAGGGCAATCAGCTGGGTGGCACGTTCCAGCTTACATTCAATGGCGACTCCACCGGGCCGATTCTGTTTTCTGCGGACAAGGCGGCTGTGCAGGCACAGTTGAACAGTCTGAGCTCCATCAAGCCGAGCAGCGTCGTTATGGATCGCGTCGGACCCCTCGATATGGCGAATGTCCAGGTGAAAAGCTACCAGTGGCTTATCACGTTCTACTCGTCTGTCTGGGCCGACCCTACCAGCGATCATTCAAGTGGCATCGCTGGGAACTGGAAGGGAGCGCGCGCGAAATGGGACGACGTTTGGCCCGATACCGGATATTCCAAGGCGTGGGGCCGTCATGTCGGACCAATGGCAACAAAGGGGTTTGTCTTTGAGTGCGTCAAGGACGGTCTGACCACGACAGCAAACGATAACAGCCAAAGCTGCCTGCCAACGGTTGTCCGAGATGGTGTCGGGCCAATTAAAGGCACCTTTACGCTCTCTCTCGACACAACTGGCCTGGCACCGCGCATGTCGGTGGCTGGCCTGTAACTAGCACTCCCATCGCACACAATGCATGGGCAACTCGATCGGAAAGTGGTGCATCGGGCACTTCGGTGGAAGAGATCTTGGAGAGCATGGCCAACATCGGAGATGTCGCAGTGTCTCGGAGCGCTGTCAACCCGTTAACTGGCGGGTATTCGTGGACCGTCACGTTCCTGCGCGACGTGTACGGACCGTGTGAAGAGGTTGAATACTCCTCGACAGGTGCCCGGCTGTGCAACTCGCCGGGCGACGTGCCTGAGATGACAGCGACCGGCACGAATTTGGACGGTGAGAATCCTGCTACAGCGGTTACCACGGTTCAGAGCGGCCAGATCTTGCGCGGGGACTTCACCGTGTTCAACATTCAGAACGATCCAGGCTGGGTGGGGCAGTTCTTCTTGCTTCCGAGCTGTGATTTAGCGTCTTCAACTTCGGTGTGCAACAACATCCAGAGTATGGCGATTGATGTGGCACAGAGCGCCGCAGGACTTGCGTCCTACCTGCTGCCCAACGACCGTTTTACACTGGCTGGGTACCCGACTTGCATCTTCAAGGTCAACACCGTCACTGCAGCTACCGTAACGGTGGCAACGACGAACTGCGCCGGTATGAACCCCACAGGGCTTACAAGCATGGGGATGAACGTCGTTCTTCCGTGGAACGCGGCAGCTGATGCGGTGGTTCGTGCGCTAGAAGGGAGCTACATCGGGCGCAAGGTCAGTGTGAAGCGCACTGTTCAGGGCAAGTATGGCGAGATGTCGTGGCTTGTCCACTTTATCTCCAATCCGGGCTCCACGCCACCGGGCGCTGGTAACATCCCAGATATCCGAGTCACGTTATCACCAGCGGCGACCACCACCGCTACGGTTGGCGTGAGTGTGATGGAAGTGACGGCAGGCTCACGAGGGTTAAGCGGGTCGTTCCTGGTTGACTTCCACTCCACTATTGGACCGCGTCAAGTCGCGTTTGATGAGGACCCAGAGCGACTCGAGCGGAAAATCAACGAGATGAACACGATCGGCCGCGTGACGATAGACCGCTTCAAGTATCCATCGACGGCCACCGGATGCTCGGACTCGACGTGCTCGGGTGGGTGGGATGATCAGCCAGTCGACTCGCCTGGCACGCGCGGAGGCTATCGTTGGCGCATTCGGTTCATGAAGGTCACTGGTGAATACGGTGGGTTGACGTTTCCACCGGGCAGCGGCAACGTTGGACCACTGTCGGTCACGCTGTCGACGCTCCAGGGGAATCAGCGATCCGTGGATGTGATCACGAGTAAGGCTGGATCGAACCCGATCACTGGCTCGTTCATGCTAAACACTTCTTCCCAGGCGACGCCAGCGTTGCTGTACTCGTCATCTGCAGACGCCATTAAGCAAGGTATCGAGTCGATGCAGCTATACGGTGAAGTACATGTGGCCCAGAGCTATCTGCTCACACAGCAGATCCCAGATGCTGTCGCGATGGTCGCGAAGGATGGCACCAGCGCTGCGATCACAGGCGTGAGTGATATCTCCCAGTTCATTGCTCCTGGCGATGTCTTTCGCGTCGGATACGTGGGCGCCAACAACTTGGTCGGTAGCAACGGCGACTGGCCGTTCACCAAAGATGTCGCGACGTCCCGCGTTACCGTGTCCACGCTTTCGCCAGTGGTGAGAACAGCAAGCTCCACCGCCACAGAGCTCCTGTATCCAGGGATGACATTGCGTATTGATGGACTCGTATACACAGTCAAGCACTCGGGTCAAGAGATCCAACGAGTGACCGTGACAGTCCCAACGGCGTCGTGGACTGCTGCACAGACTGCCGACGTATTCAGCCTCATCCTGACACGAAATGGAGCGATAGTACAAACGGCCTGCATGGCGTTTAACGCCGGCGCAAACGACGTTAAATCAGTGCTCAACACGGCGATAGCGGGGGCTAATGTCAAGGTCGTGCGTCAAGGCCCCACAACGGACTCCAACGCCAACAAAGGATACGCGTACACGGTGTACTTCCGCGGTACGGCCGTATCCGGCGACGTGGGGACCCTCGCGTTCAGCACCGGAGGGTGTGGCGGTACGATGCCAGGAAATGCAGTCGTAACCGGGACGGTTGGAGTTGTCAAGCATGGCGGTGAGATCGCCCAGCAAACCTTGACCTTGGCGACTGACTCGGGACGCGTGATCGACTCATCGGGCTACTTCAAACTCACACTGGGTGGGCACGCATCGGATTGCCTGCGTTGGGGAGTCACGGAGAGCGATTTGGAATCGCAGCTTGAGACCAAACTGGCGACAGGCGATGTGATCGTCACGCGGCAAGGAAGCGGCGAATCCATCACGGAAGTGCAGCGGCTGCGTATGACGGCAAGTTCCGAGGTGACGTCTGGCAATACGGGACTCTTCCAGCTCATGTTTACGACCGATGGTGAAACAATGACGACGGGCTGTCTGAGCTATGGCATCTCTGCGGAGGACTTGCAGACGGCTCTCAACGGGTTAGGCAACTTCGGTGCTACTGGGGACCACATCAACGTGACACGTACGGGCGATGGTACATCTAGCTGGGGGTTCGGTTACGAGTACTTGGTCAACTTCCGCGGCCCAATCTCGGGTGGCTACAGCCGCGTTCTTGGCAACATGCAACCGATAGTGGTTGTGAATGTGGGCGAGCCCCCATGTGCTCCGGTCGTTGGCGGCAATCCCGCCCTGATTGTCGAGACAGTCCGCGGTGGCGCGCCAGGGTACTAGTACGACATCTTTTTCCTCAACTACCCTAGTGCAGTCACGCCGCTGATGACGCTACTCGATGAGAGGAACTCGCTGTGCGGGACGGATTGGGTGCACGACGGCGGGAGTGTGCGGAAGGCCATGGTCGAGAGCATCGTGCTTGGTGGAAGCGCTGAGATCCAAGTGCTGACAATCAGGAACGTGGCGAGCCAAGCACCAGCGCCAACTTTTGCGTTTACCTTCGCGGGACAGACATCCAGCTGCTTGTCAGTCACCTCGGCGGCATCGGACATTCAGACGGAGCTGAATGGACTCTCCACAATTGGCGGTGGTGGCGTCTTGGTTTCGCGCGATACTCAATCCGTGGCAGCCCCAGGTGGCTTCATTTACAAAATCACGTTTGTCGGAGGTGCCGTCACGGGCGATGTGCCGGCATTGCTGCTCGATTACACGGCGTGCGTGGCGCCGACCGGCACTTCTGAGATCTTCATCGAGACTGCAGTTAACGGCGGGCAGCCACCAGCGGCATTTGCTCTCACCGAGTATTATGACGGCGAAGCGCCTGGAACGCACGTCGCGTACGCAGTTTCTCAACTGTTTAGCGTTATGCAAGAGCAGTTCGAGATTCAGCAGGTGGCCATCGTTAACTCTGGGAACGACATCACGGCTTTAAGCGGCACATACCAGCTCGCTTACGGAGCCACTCAGTCTGCGGCGATCGCGTGGGATGCCAGCGAAGTGACGATGGAAGCCAAGCTCACCGACCTCTTACAGAGTAGCGGAATAACCGTCAGTGCTGGAGCAGTGTTCGTCACACGGCGCGTGGACGCGGCGGCCGCACCGAATGGGTATCTCTACACCATTTACTTCAGCGGTAATGAGGTTGCTGGCAACCTCCCGCAGCTGACGGTGGTGACCAATGGGTATGTCGACTTCGGCACTGCCACTGTGGTGGTGTCAACCGTGCGCGAAGGAGTTGATGGCGCCTTGACTCTGCAGAAGCAACTCCTGCCGTTTGCAAGCGCGACGTCCTCGACGTTCGAGGCGACGTACTTGGCGGATGATGATGCGCTCAGTGTATTCAAGGTGAACGGTTTCCTCTGGACAATCAAGTTCGCGTCCACGATCGGTGACGTGCCTGCGCTCGGCTCGAACATCGAGGGCCTCGTCGGAAACCTGGCGGTGGTGGACAACTTTGTTCGCGGGTCAGCGTCCAACTCGTATATTCTCACGAGCTTGCTGCCGGGCATCACATACTACGCTCACGTCGCGGCGTCCACCGACATTGGTCAAGGCCCGTACTCGAAGTCGGCAGCGACAGTTACGCCCAGCAGCGCTCCTTCTGCGGTACGGAATATTGCTGCAGGCTACGCGCTGTACGTACCAGAAGTGCAGGAAGTCCGACTCGCCGCGACACATATCACTGAGATTCAGGAGATCGCGACGTCGGCCGCTTCAATTCCAGAGGTGCAGACTCTTCGGACGCTTGCTGCATCAGACACGTGCTTCTCCAGCAGCTGTATCGCTGGCAGCTTTGCGTTTCGTGTGCCGACCATCCAAACGATCACGATCACATCGCTCGCAAGGATCACGGCCGGAGAGTTTTCGATTCGCTTTCGACGTTATGTGGAGGACGGCATGACTCCCGGGTTATTTGCTCCCGTTGGCGGCGCTGGCGCTGTGATCGAAACGAGGGCGCTATCCTTTATGGCGACAGCAAGCGACGTGGAAATGGCTCTGATAGAGTTGGATGCGCTTGAACCGGGCGACATCATCGTGACGCGTGATGGAGATGGAACGGCCGACTACGATTATGGCTACGTCTACTCCATCACTTTTGTCGGGAACAATGTTGCTGGTGAGACCGAGCAGCTGGAAGTACACACGCTCGGGAATGGCTGCCCTGCATGCGCGGCATTTGTTACCGGTGGTGTGGACTACAGCATCACGGTCGACATGAACAACGGGGTCGCGATGGGCACCGACACGGCCGTGCAAGAGGTGATTGTGAGTGCCAGCAAGCCGCTCGTAGCCGGCTCCTACCAGCTGAGCTTCGAGCGCCTTAGCGCCACCAAGACCTCCACGTGCATCCCCTTCGATGCACCAGCACGTAGCGCAAGCGGCACGGATCCACGCGCGATGGAATCCATCCTGATGGCGATGGACAACATTGACAAAGTCTTCGTCACGCGCTCCGTAGACGCCGTACGCGCTCCCAACGGGTTCATTTACCGGATATTCTTTTACGGAAATGGCGTCTATGGAAAGGTCAGCAAGATGACAGCAATAACGACACCGATGGCGCCGTGCACCCCGTTCCAGACGTTAGAAAATAACGTGCTGACGGATGACGGCGTGAATGGAGATGTGGACGTCAAAGTAGTCGATGGCGGCGGCTTTGAAACGGACAACACATTCGTTGACGCCGCGTCGGCGACGGCCGAGCAGCTTGCGACAGATCTTGATCGACTGCCAGTATTTGGGAGCGTGCTGGTTACCCAGTCACTCGCAGACGAGCAAGGCGGGTACATGTGGACTGTCGCGTTCAAGGACTCCGGAGGCAACCTACCGCCTTTCATCTGTGCGGTCGATCCTGTCTTCGCAACGAATGCAGGCAGCGGCTGTGAGACGGAGACGCTGATCGACGGTAACACGCTCAGTGGGTCGTTCGTCGCCGAGGCGTCGGCGCCCATAGCGTTTGATGCGAGTGTCGCGGATGTGAAGTCTGCGCTAGAAGCCATGGAGTGGGTCGGCAGCGTCCAAGTGATGCGATCCGGACCATCCGCTCAGCTCGGCTACGTATGGACCGTCACATTTCTGGAGTACGTCGGCGACGTGCCTCCGCTGCTGATCACAAGCTCACTCATCGGCACAGGTAGCAGCGTGACGGTGACCGAGATACGCAAGGGCAATGCTATTGGAGGGTCGTTTACGCTGTCGTACCTCGACTCGGTGACGGCACCAATCCAGTGGAATGCGCCAGCAAAAGCCTCCGACTCGGGCAGTGATGGGTCATCGGTGCAGGAGAAATTGGAGGCGTTGGCAGTTGTCGGTGCGCTCGAAGTTGCACGGTCCGCTGCCGATCATGAAGGTGGCTACAAGTGGGTGATTACGTTCCTGGATAGCACGCTCAACCCCGGAGACTTGCCGCTGCTGCGTGCAAACGCAAGCGCTCTCACAGGCGAGGGCGTTGTTGCGTTCACTCGCGAGGTTGTGAAGGGATCGAACGCTGTCGGCGATCAGCTCTGGCTTTCGTTCGATCCACCGGAGACTGACAACGGTAGTCCCATCACCAAGTACCGTGTGCGTTGGGACTCTTCGAACACGTTTGCCGCTTCACCCAGCGAGTACTTCCTCTCCGACCCTGCCGTGCTATACCAGACGCAACGCATCACAACGAGTGCGCCGAGTTTGGCGTGGTCGGCAATTATGGCGCCGATCGTCGCAGAAATCCAGCAGCTAGCTGTTTCAAATATTGCGAACCTACAAGATACGTTTACGCTCTCGTTCCGGGGTCAGACCACGAACACGCTCACGGTCGGCACAACAACTGCAACAAGCTTGCAAACGGAACTGTCGTCGCTCACGTCCGTTGGAAGCGTAACTGTGTCGCCCGCGACCGGAGGAGGAACGACGACGTTGATGCCAAACAGCGCGTTCCTGATCACGTTCACTGAGACGCAGGGCCTGCTTCCGTTGCTATTAACGATCGCTGCATCGGTGACTATGACCAGATCGCAGGCTGGCTCGACCAACTTCCGTAAGAAGATCGTCGTGTTCACCTGCACATCAGCAGCACTTGGTACGGACGAGCTTGCTCTCAGTTCGGTGGCTGCATCAACGACTGTCACGGCTGGCGCGACGCTGACTACTGTTGAGGAGGAGCTAGCCACTCTTTTCGAGACGGAGTCCGGTGGCATCACAGTGTCTACTACTAGCGTCACGCAGACCACGCTGTGCGCTGCCACGACACCCGCGGAAATCACCATTACGTTCCACCAAGTGCATGGTGATGCTGTCTTCACGATAGCACCGGCTGCTGGCAGTGCTGCTACTGTTACGAGCGTGGCTGCCAAGTCGATTGACGGTGTGTACAACACTCAGCCTGACGCAAAGATGAGTGGAACGTTCCAGGTCGGATGCAATGGCGACTACACGCGAGCGCTCAACGCCGAGTCAACTGAAGACCAGGTCAAGTTCGCGTTGGAAGACCTTGCCACGATCGACACTGTCGGCGTGACGCGAGAGGCGTCATATCAGCCGCTGCCGGGTTTGGTTGACGTCGTCAACGGCCAGATCTACGCGACGTGCTCGGCCGGTGAAACGTGCGCGTTCGCAAGTGGGGCGTATGGATTGCCGGGAGATTTGATTCGTGTCGGAGGGGAATGGTACACGGTGCGGGCCGACGACGTCTCGCCGGCACTTCACGCATCAAGGCTATACCTCGGGGACTTGAACGGCCACGAGACGGGCTACAGGGGCAGTTCAGAGTCCGGAGTGCGCGTCTACGAGTGGGCCAAGGGATACGTCTGGACGGTCACCATGCTGCGGTTCCCGGATACTGGCGCGTTGACGTACTTGCGCGCAAAGGTACCACGCTTGTACCCGCCTGATGCGAGCGTGCGCATCACTGACAGTTCATGCAGCAAGTGCTACTACCTGCCAGCCGGAACGAGTAGCAGGCTGACAATGGGACAGCAGTACTACATCCAAGTCGACGCGTACAACACGCACGGTAAGGGCGCATCGGCGACGCCGCTAGCGAGCGCAACGCCCAGCCAGGTGCCTAATGCGCCGTCCAACGTCGATCTTGCGGTCGTTTCGGGCACGTAGCTTGAGGTCTTCTTCTCGCCGCCAGCTCTCGCCACCACCAATGTGAGCCCGAACTTCAACAATGACATATCGGCGTACATTGTGCAGTGGAACGTCGTGTCCGTGTTCAAGCACGGCCTGCCGATCTGCTCTAATTGCGTCGTCGCTCTCTCCGACGCTAACGTGCTGTCAACCTCAGCTGGCTCGCTCG
Organism: Phytopythium boreale; assembly: GCA_023338115.1. Taxonomy (NCBI): domain Eukaryota; phylum Oomycota; class Peronosporomycetes; order Pythiales; family Pythiaceae; genus Phytopythium; species Phytopythium boreale. The sequence goes on from JAADYG010000197.1 coordinate 32,311, forward strand.
TGTCGTCGCGAATGACGGTTGGCACGCGGTTCACGGTAGCGGACGACACGTGCGTGCTGGAGGTTGCACAGGCCGTAGTGGGTCTCACGGTCACTGTGACCGCAGGACATGGGTGCGCACGCTTTTCGGGCAAGGCGTACTCGTTGTACTACTACACGTTCGCGCCGTCGGTGATCTTTGGCTCGCTTCTGGCCGGCTCGCCGCCGTACCGCTACCTGATCACGGGTCTCATAACGTCGTCGACCTACTATGTACGCGTGGCGGCTGTCAACTCGGTGCCCGTACAGCAGATCGCGCTCGACGGAAATCCACCAGATAACCGCAAGTGGAGCTATCCGCTTTCGGCCACCACCAAGGACAAGGTGCCTGACCCGCCAATCTCAGTGACGCTCGTACCGTTCTCAGGGACAGCGCTGCAGGTGCACATCCAGCCACCAACGCGCGACGGGCAGGAGCTTGATGGCGCTGCGATAACGCACTACTGGATCGACGTGGACACCGTATCGACTTTCGACTCAGCGACGAAGCAGGCACCACTCGAGGTGGCGGCAAGCGACATTCCCGCGCTCATCGCTAGCAGCGGAAGCCCTCGGATCTATACGCTGACTGGACTCACGAATGGCGTGCGTTACTTCGTTCAAGTGAAAGCAAGGAGCTCGATCGGCTACAGTCGAGCGACGCTTGCGCCAAGTCCTTTGGCACCGACGCGCTCGCCCGACGCCCCTGTCAATGTGAAAGTGAGCACGATGACGGCGTCCGCTGTCCCCATTCAGAAGGCCACCGTGACGTGGCAGCGGCCGGTGAGCAACGGTGGACTCCCACTTACAAGTTACAAGGTGGAGTGGTGGCGCGGCGATGCATCACGGCCTGAAGTGCAGGTGATCGAGCTCAAGTGGACGACGCCGCCTACGGATGCCAAGTTCAGCTTGTCGTTCGGTGGTCGTCAAACGGGTGATCTACCGCACGACGTGGCGCCTGAAAACCTGCGCAGCGCGCTGATGAACATCATGGTGGGCGGCGTGCAAGTCGTAGGCCACATCCAGGTGTCTCGCTCCACTGTGAATTCGAACCTCGGGTACCAGTGGAGCGTGACTTTTGCTTCGGCAGTCGTGAATCCTGGCGACCAGCCCATGATTCGTTTCCATTTGGGCACCGTCAATGGCGGTACCGGTGTGACCGGTAGCGTTACGGAGGTCGTTCCGGGCGTGGCGGTCCCGCCGGTCGTTGACTTTCCGGGCTCGCGTGAGGTCCAAGTGCTCGTGGTCTCTGACACGGCGAACACTGTCGACGGTTTTTTCCGCTTCAGTTTTAAGGGGTCTGCGTGGTCGAGCTACATTCCCGTCACGGCGACGGCGGAGGTGCTGCATCAATGCCTAGAGCAGCTGCCCACACTCGGACAAGTCAGCGTCTCGGTGCCTCTGACAGTGGGGCTAACCCCGCCGAACGGCCGCGCGTGGACCATCACGTTCGACTCTGTGGTTGGAAACGCGCCGGCACTTACGGTTGACTCATCCAAGGTCACTCCTGCGACGGCTTTTGTCGGTGTCAAGGACGGCGACAACGCTGTCGATGGAGCAGGAGTGCCATGCTATCCTGGCGATGATGCTCAGCTGTGTCCCGGCCGCAGTTGGGTGGGATACAGAGGCGAGGTGGCTACTACTGCGTCCATAGGCGAGCGCGCAGTCGAGTACGCGTCCTACGAGACCATCGACGCGAATACGCTCGCGTGCACGATCACGGGTCTGACGCCAGGAGAGACATATTTCGTGGCTGTAACGGCCAAGAACGCTCTTGGTCTCGGTCCACGCGCTCGGAGCTCGCCCTCGAGTATCGCGCCGCCAGTGCAAGTGCCTCAGCCGCCAGCAAACGTTGCTGTAGACGTGAACTTTGGCGTTGCAACGCAGCTCAAGGCGTCCTGGGACTCTCCTACGAGCGATGGAGGTGCCGACGTGTGGATGTACCGCGTCGAATACGACCCTTCGCCGCTGTTCAAGAACCGTGGGATGCAAGACGTGTGGTGCCCAACGTCCCCAACGCTGGCAGTGTGGCGTGTGCACACTTCTCGATCCGTAGCCGGCGACCCGATCGCGAGCGGGTTCTTCAACCTGGTGCTCACGCGTCAAAACATGGTGCTCACGTCCGAGCCGATCCCTTGGAACGCCGTCGCAACCTCGGAACAGGAGGCTGGCGGCGACCCTACGACCTCGGACGTGTTTTGTACGTCATGCTCCGGCTGCTCGGACGTTTGTGATAGCCAGGCGACCTTTACTCCTCGTCGGCGTGAGCTCTCCGGGTCCATGCAGTCCAAGCTCGAGTACTTCTCCACGTTGAGTAACGGCGTCAAGGTCTCTCGGACGGCGACTGCGGATACGGACGGTGGGTACACGTGGACGGTCACGTTCGAGGATACGGGCGACGATTTCAACCTGCAGGCTGTATCGAGCAACTATCTCTCGTGCGCGGCAGGCACCACGCCGTCTCCGTCGACTTGCGGCGGCGCCACCTATAGTGTGACGACGACCAAACTGACGGCAGGAATCAGTAACCCGACGTGCTCAGGCGTCGGCCAGGTGATCCCGTCTGTGGGCGCTCTCAACAAGGGGCAGCTATACTACGTGCGCGTGTTCGCGTACAACAAGGTGGGTTTCTCGCTGCCGGCACTGGCAGCCAGCCCGCAGAAGCCGATGGTTGTCCCAGGCGCGCCGACGGGCGTGACGCTGCAGGTCGCGTCCGTCTCGGAGCTCGTGGTGCTCTTCAGCCCGCCAGACGACAACGGAGGCGACGCGATCATCGCGTACCAGGTGCAGTGGGCACTCGACGGCGCGTTCTCCAGCGGAACAGGCACGCAACTGGTGACGCTGCTGAGTAGCGGTGCGCCTTATAGCACCGTCATCGGCGGACTCGTCAAGGGCACGTCGTACTATGTGCGTGTGCGCGCCAAGAACTCGCAGGGCTTTGGCACATATCAGCCCTCGTCACCGACGTCACTCAACCCACACACGACGCCGGCGGCGCCAACACGAGTGACGCTGGGCGTGACGTCGTCGACGATGCTGACGGTGCGGTGGAACGTGCCGGACGACGACGGCGGCGACGCGCTCACGGGCTTCGTGGTGCAGTGGGACGTGTCGGCGAGCTTCGACTCGCTGTCAGTGGATGCGACGACGGCGCGCATCACAGACGTGACGCAGCGGTCGTACACGATTACGCTGCTCACGAGCGGCACGAGCTACTACGTGCGCGTGCTGGCCGTGAACCGCGCGGGCTCCGGGACGCCGCAGACAGCGACGCTGGCGTCGCTCGTGCCGGCGAACACGCGGCCAGGCAAGCCGCACACACTCACGGCCGAGGCGACGACCAATGCGGGGGAGCTCAAGATCTCGTGGCAGCTGCCTCGCGTGCCCGCGCACCTCATGCCGTGCGCCGGCTCGCTGCTCATCCCGCAGAGCTGCCCCGTGTTCGGCGACGTGGACGTGGTGTTCGGCGACTCGGCCTTCGAGAGCTACCTCGTGCAGTGGGCGCGCTCGAGCGACTTCAGCGGCTACGACTGGCGCAGCGTTGTGACCACCTCGGCGCTCGTCACGGGGCTCGACTCGGGCACGCGCTACTTCGTGCGCGTCATGGCCGTCAACGGCGAGGGCCTCAAGTCGGACTTCTGCGCGCGCGCCAACAGCAACGGCTACCTCTGCCCCGACCGGCTTGTGCTGCTCGATGACTCCATCGTCACGGGCGACTTCGTCTCCGCCGTCGTCCTGTAGGCTGAATGGAGAAGGATGCTCCGCATGCAAGGCTACAATTGGGTCAAGTACTTCGATAAGTTAGTGTGCTGTATAATTGTGAGAAATATATTGCTTTGATTATTACCATCAATATTGTACGAGAATACAAACTATTGTCTCTTGACAGTTAGTGTAACACAATGTAACCCTCTCAGCAGCTTCCCCCCCTTCTCGGGCGCCCACGAACGCGCTTCACTGGAGAAAGCAAGCAAGGCGCAGGCAGGCAGGGGGATCGACGCGGTCACTCATCACCAGCAACGGTAGCGATGTCGCGCAAGGGGCGGTCCAAGGAAAATGTGGCGGGCGAGCGGTATGACACGAACGCGATCCAGATCGAGCCGTCGGGCGGCGCGCGCGTCAACACCCGCCAGCGCGGAGGGAACGGCGGCGGGGGGATGCCCAGCGGCATGGCCGATCTGGCGCAAATGATGAACATGATGGGCGGCGGCGGAGGTGGCGGCGGCGGGATGCCCGATATGTCGCAGATGATGGAGATGATGAAGGGCATGGGCGGGATCCCTGGCATGGGCGGCATGCCGGGTATGGGCGGTATGCCTGGTATGGGCGGCATGCCTGGTATGGGCGGTATGCCTGGTATGGGCGGTATGCCTGGTATGGGAGGGATGCCTGGCATGCCGCCCATGCCCATGGTGCCGGTGCTGCCCAAGATCATCTACGCGTACGGACTGGCCGAGGGCTCGCCGGTGGAGCGCTTCTTCACGTTCTACCCCAACTACATCAACGCCAGCAAGACGGTGCAGCAGGGGCGCCGCATCCCCAAGGAGCTCGCGTGCGAGGACCCCATCGCTGACGAAATGTCCGAAGTGTGCACCTTCCTCAAGCTGCCGCACGCGCTCGAGGTGGGTTGCCAGGTCGCATTATGGACGGGGTGATAGTGACTGCAGTGTACCAGGAGTTGACGGTTCTTGTGGCTGTCGTGACGACGTACGCAGTCCGGCAAGAAGTACGCGCGCGACTGGATGGTGAACGGCCGCATCCGCGTGCGCCTCGTGCGCGACGACGGCTCGCTCGAGAACCCCGACTTCCCCACGCGTAAGTCCACATGATGCGGCATGATTTATGGTGTGAGTGCGTGGGTGATTGACGCCGTGTCCTTGCTGGTGTGTTTCCGTGACAACAGGCAAGCACCTGATGGTCAAGATGGCGGAGCTGATCCCGAAGCTGCAGTCGCGCAAGGAGCGGCTCGAGAAGGAGGCCGAGGCGGCGCGGCAGGCCGCGAGCACCTGCGGCGCCGGCACGGCAGCGACTAGCAGCAAGAAGAAGGGCAAGAAGAAGGGCCGCAGATAAATAGACCCCGGGCGACTGAGCCGCGCCACGTCCTCGTCGACATGATGGGGCGCGGCGCGCATCGGCTCTCGATCTGCATTCGTGTCTGCCTTCTTGATCGTTGAGGCGTTTGATGCTGTGTGCGCTCTCGAAGAGCGGCGTTCGTTTGTTGGTTTATTCCTTCTAGGCGCGCGATACGGAGACGGTATGTCGTCGCCTTGGTCACATTGGTAAATGTGTTGGGCGCCCATTTCTCAGCGACCGAGTCGCCGTCGAATCACGCGAGCGACATGCTGGGTGCGCCTCGCCCACGGCCGCGTCCTCGTCCTCGACCGGGAGCTGCGGGGCGCGAAAACTCCTTGGGCTTGAGCTCCTCCTCCGTCTTTGGCGGCGCCAGCTCCGAGCGGATATCCTCGACGATGGACTGCGCATTGTTCACCTCCACCTGACCATCGCATCATGATAAACATCATACAGAACTGTCAAGCATCACGGTGGGGAAGCACGCAGCGATAACGCCGTGCCAGTCTTACCGTCTTCTCAAACTCAATGCCGAGCTCGGACGCCGCCGCCAACACGGTCGCCTTGCAGGCCGAGTAGACCATCTTCAGCCGCACGGCGGCGTCCTCCGGGCAGACATAGAGGAACACTGGCAGTGGCACAAAACAGCGTCGTGGTCGCGATGAGAACCGAGTTGATGGACGCGATGTTACGAGGCAGGTACAGATCCGCACGGACCTAGCGTAGGCGTCGCGGATCCGTCGTGGTGGCACCGGAAGGCCACGAAGCTCGGGTTGCGGTGCTCCACGACCTCTGGTACGTCCAGCAGATCGACGCGCTCCAGGCTCTTGGACGACTCGACGCTCTCGTCGTCCGTGCTCAGTTTCTTGGTCACATACAACGCGCACGGCATGTCAGCAAGCGTACTTCAAACCGCTGAGCGGCTCCTGCCAAAAGTGATACTCCATACCATGGCGATCCAGTCGAACTTGCCGTCGCGGAAGAGCGCGAGCTTCTCGCGCAGGTTCTGCGAGATCACGAACGGGATGACGCCCATGGCGCTCGACTTGACGTTCGTGTCGCGCTCCAGCAGCGCCGTCTCCTTGAGCAGTCGCTCCGACTCGGACAGCGGCGCGTCGGCCGCCTGCTTCTTCTTGGCGCTCTGGAAGCTCTCCCACGTCACCTCCGCCTGCGTGTCCAATGCAAACACTCCCCACGTTAGTCCTCACGCGTGCTGTCCTTGCGTCGCAGCCACTATACAGCCCCATAATATACCAGCTCGGTGGCGTGGAACTCGCCGGCAAAGTAGTTCATGCCGAGCTGCTTCTTGAGCGACTCGCGCGACGACGAGTACAGCATCTTGTCGCGCACGTTGGCGTCCTCGGGCACGAACGCGAGCAGCACCCAGCGCAGCGCCGCCACGTTCACGTCCAGGCACAGCAGCACGAACGCGGCTTCGCCCGCTCGGAGCGCGCAGGGCCCCGCGCCGCTCGTTAGCAGCGCGCAGTCAGCGTGCGGGTCGCTCGTCGCCGGCGCGGAGCCCGCCAGCACGAACGCCTCGCCCTCGATCTTGACCTTGACAAAGCGCACGCGACCGCTCTGGGCGTCCGCGAACGCGCGCTCGAGTTCGCTACTTAGCAGCAGTAGCGCGCGGGCCATGGTGGGCAGAGGGGAGCAGGGATGGAGGGGTTAGAGAGAAGAGGAGATCGGCGCAGCGATCGCTTCTTGACTTGGAGTGAAGAAGAAGCAAGAAATGCGATGTGCATGTCATTGTTTGGGTCACACTTTCAAATTAGTGGCATCCTAAACCGAAGTGTGACATGTCGCTAACGTGAATCAGCAGGCAACTTCAACTGCTTCCTGACCTCCCCGCGGTGGCCACACGTCGCATGCGCCAACCGAACGGCGTGGGGTTCTGGAGCCTTCCGAGATGGAGATATCGTACTATAATTACCCACGCGCGGTGCAGCTGCGTTGAAGGTAACAATAACCTCCTAGGTGTATACAAGGTGATCACTAGCGCAGTCGCCGGTTTATCCTCGGCTCGCCTGAGACCGTCCTCTCTCTCTCTAGCATCGATGGTTGGCGCTGCTACAGCTTCATTTCCGATTTTACCTCATAGCAGCCAGCACAACGAGCGCAACGGCAACCGCCAACTGACAGTAGCATAAACTGCAGACGTTCAATCCCGAACACTATGAAGACGGCGCGAAGAATGGAGACGGCCGCCGCCAGGTGCGGGCTGCGGATGGCCGTCGTCGGCTCGATCGCGTTGCTCAACTGTATTTTCCTGCTCGGTATGCCGTTGGATTCCCAGCGAACTACTCGAATATGGGTATCACTTGACGAGGACCCCGTTCCAGTACTAATATGCTTGTGGGGTGTCGCAGCCTACGACCAGCGCGTCCTGCCATCATCAGCAGATAACGTGCCCCACGTTCGTGCCGGCGTCGCGCCAAGTGCCTTCACGCAACGTACGCTTGCGTGTCTATGTGTCTGCGTCTGCATGTCGCTGCCTGTATTTATAGGACCGCAGTGTCCGAAGCAACCGCTAACACCAAACTGCTCCTCACCGCCGCAGGTCGCTTGTACCAGGGCGTTCAACCAAGCCCGAAGCCATGTCCGCAAGGTATGTACCGCCCGACAGGCTCGGGCACGACTGTGGGCGAGTGCGAGTTCTGTCCGCGTGGGATCTACGGCGACAGCCCAGGGTTCTTGTTGAGCGACTGCACGGCCAAGTGCCCCAAGGGCACGTACAACGACAAGCTCGGCGCCAAGTCCGTCCTCGACTGCAAGCCGTGTCCGTGCGGCGTCTTCGGCTCGGCCACGGGGCTGACGACGAGCGAATGCTCCGGCCCGTGTCCCGACGGCAAGTACTCCATGACCGAGGGGCTTCAGAGCGCGAGCGAGTGCCTCGACTGCCCTGCCTTCTACCGGGGACCGCAGGGCTTCCGAGGCAACGACGTGCTTGAGGTTCATGGCGGCGGCTACCCGTGCGATCGGTACTTGGTTGGCAGAACGACGGTCGTGAACGGGCGGAACCAGGCGACCATCGACGCCATCAACGCCTACCTGTCGGTTGACCGCACCTCCAACAAGAAGATCATCGACAACACCTCGCCGTGAACACCGTAGCACCCAAGGACAATGATACTCGAATGTATTTAGACCATACTGCACGGGCAAAGACAGCGTCCTGACCGTTCGAGCTGAAAAGGAAACAAGGCACGACGCGGTCGATCCAAAGCCGCTGCCACCATTCGCGCGAACCGCAAGAGAGGGCTCTTGTGTATGGACTATTCCGTGCTCTTGAAAAACTGTGTGGACACAAGAGGAAAGTGAGATCAGTACCGTACAGTAGTCAAATTCGCCAAACGATCAAGCAGTACTGAGATCGGCGTGAAAAAGCACGCACCTCGTCACTAGCATACGCGATCTCGAGGCAGTGCAGCGTGCCCGCGAAAAGCCGTTCGCGCAGCTTCGCGTTGTCCCTGAGTCCAAAGATGACCAGCCGTGCCTGCGATCGGTAGTCGCCGTTGCTCTCCTTGTACCGGTCAAACACGAGGCCCTACGGAAAGCAAGCAGATGCGATCAGTACGGCAAGCCAACCAAGATCATACGCACGCGTTTCCAACTCACCTCGATCTCCTTGGCCATTTTGTCGTGCGCCGGCCCGTTCAACTTCAGCACTTCACCCAGCATCTCCACGAACACCACTCGGTTCTTGTCGAGGCTCGTTTCGCCCTTGAAGACATCTTCGTCCTTCACCTTCGCGTTGCCGTCAGTCGACTTGGTCGACGATGATGAAGACAGCGGATCGGTTATGGCTGCGGATGCTGCAGGGTCCTCCACCTTCGCGTCTGTAGCAGCGTCAATGTTCGCCTTCTCCGACTCCAACCCCTTGGAGTCGCCGGATTCTGTCTTCACCTCGGTCGGCGACTCGTGCTCCACATTCGATTCCGTCTTGACACTCTGCTCAGAGCTTGTTGTCTCCGTCTTGGTGGCTCCAGCGTCAGCGGCATCGGCAGACGCATTTCCTAGCTTCGGTTTCTTGGTCGCAGGCCTCAGCGCGGCATCTCCGTCGGCGGCGTGCTTCTTCTTCGAAGGGACCTTGTCGTCCGCAGTTGTGTCGTAGTTCAGAATCGCAATCATGTGCTTGCGCACAGCGCTCGCCGTACTCGCGACTGTTGGGTTCGAGTTCTTGCGCAACACTGCGATGATCGCCGCGAGTCCCGACCGCTCGACATCAGAGCGATAGATCATATCCTCCTTGAGCAGCTGCCCCAGCATGGCGACCAACTCGTCGTTGTTCTTTGCCGATTCCTGCGCCTGCAGACGCGTCATTTTGCTCGCGAACGCAGCCAGGTCACCGACCTTGTACGCCGCCTTGTCCTTGCTGCGGCCCTTGCTCTTGTCACTGCGACTGCGCTTGGCCGCTTCCTCGGTCGCTTCGCGAATGTCTGCCGACTTCACCGACTTGTGAGGCACGACCAACTCGATCTCCTTCTTCCGCTTCGTGTCGATATCGGCCTTTGATGACGTGGAGGTGCCGCTAGCCTTACTCCCACCCTTCGCCTGCGTTTTGCTCGACTTCTTGGCTCCCGCGTCCCCTCCGTCTACCTTTTTCCGCGACGGGGTCTTGCGACTCGCAACCTTGGCCTTAATCTCCTCTTTGCTCAGCGTTGGGGTCCCGGCCGAGTCATCCTCTTCCTCCTCGGCTGTCGTTTCGGGCGTTGCCTGCTGTTCAGCTTCTTCGGCTGCATCTGAGCTCTGCTTCGCTTTCTTTCCCTTCTTGGCTGAAGATGCAGCGGCTGCACTCTCCTTCTTGGACTTCGCGGCTGGTGACTTACCAGTCCGCCGCTTTGACTGCGCGGTGGTGGTCTCTGGTTCCGGCTTGGCCTTCACGGGCTTCTCTTGCGGCTGCACAGGCGGGAGTTAGGCTTCGGTTCGTCTTGCGTGTTTTCTCAATCACAGTGACTCACCTTGAGAAGTCCATCGACGCGTTGGTCAACTGGCAGCAAGAGCTCTTTCTGTCAAGCATAAAGCAACGATCATCACAGACGTCAGCGCGAGTGTGACGAGCCAAAGTCATGAAGCCAGGCAGCAAGCAAGAGTGGCATACATCCGCTTCTTCGATCGCTTCCATCAACTGCTGCCGGCGCTTCGGTGCCTTGGAGTCTTTCTCCGGGTGCCCCTCTCGGTACTTGAACGTCTCGTCATTCCAAGGCGCGATGTTTTTGTGAAGCACAGCCGCACTGGACAAACAGAAGAAGGCAAGAACAGGTCAGAGCGCCATGCAAACCATATGGAAAGCGGCGACACGACCGCAAGAGCGATTAAGGTCACGTACAAGTTCTTGGTCGCGTAAAAGTAGAGAAAGAACTTGGACTCGAGGTCCTTCATGGCAGTCTTCTGCAGCTTATCCGGCAGCAAGCGCGGGTCCGTAATGAGCGACGGCCAGAACGGGTAGCCGCCCATTTTGGCCCACACGATCTCGCCAAACCTGCAAGCCATTGACGCCACCACACCGTTAGGCACGCGCACATATCCCACCACGCACAGCGCCCACACACGTACTTGGCCTTGATCTCGCTGGGCAGTTGGTCCACGCGCCGCGCACACTCCTTTTGCTCCTCGTCTTCCGACTCGTCCTCGCTCTCCTCCACCTTCTTGGCTGCAGCATCGCAACGAAATTGGTATATTAGACGTCACAAGCGGCGATGAGAGCGTCACCGTTTCAGGCCTGCAACTCACCCGGCTTCTTCTTGCGCGCCGGAGTCTTCTTCGTCGCCGACGCGTCCGTCTTGGCTCGCTTCCGCGGCTTCTTCTCCGCGTCCGACTCGGTTTCCTCGCCTTCATCGGCCGCGGCCTTCTTCGTCTTTCGGCTGGCGGCCGGCGTCTTCTTCCGCCCGGGCGACGCGCCGGTCGCGTTGTCCGAGTTCCTGCGTCGAGGGGTCTTCTTCGCCTGTACGACGTCCTTTCCCTCGATTTCTCCTCCCTCGGGCTTGTCGCCGCCGCCTTCCTGCTCATTGTCTGCAGCTGGCGACGCCGCATCCACCTCCTTCTCCGCCGCGGTCTCATCCGCGGCCGCCGGCTCGCTCTCGGCCTGCTCTTCCGCTTCCTTGCCGCTCGTCTCCGCTGGCATTTCCGAGGCCTCCTCTTCCTGCTCCTCACTCGTTTCCGCCGCTTTCTCGGTATCGACAGAAGCAAAAGCCTTCGAATCGTCAGCAACAGGCGCTTTTTCCGCCGCAGGGGTCTTTGCAGCGACGGCAGCGGCAGCCGAAGCCGCGGCTTCTTCCTCCGCTCCGCTCATACTGGGTCGAAGATGCTCGGGTAGTTTGTTGGGGTGAGTGAATGGGGCGAGCTTTGGCGGCGCGCTCAGGTCGGAATGGCCGGCGGGTGGGCTTACGGACCGACCCGTTTCGCTGTGGGTTTTCCAGGGCTTTTGGACAGCTTCCAGAAGGATTTCCTTCTATTTCCAGGTAAAGCGACTGTTGGGCGTCGGAACCTGTCACGGGTACAAAAAAGAAAAGACGGGTTTCAGACCCGTTTGTATTTAAGAATGGGTTTAGAAATAGATGGGTAGAAACGGCTCAACTGGATCGTTTCTAAGCTGACAGTTTAGATTGCCTCGAAGGTTTCACCTGGTTGAAGACGCCCCTTTTATTGTTTGTTGTATGATACAACTTGTATCACGTTTTCGCGTCAACCTTTCTGCTAGGGGGCTAGTGATAGACGGGCTAGTCCCTGGCGTAGTGCAGTATCCGCATACGTCGAATTTTCCACACATGGGAGGTGCCGCACGACGGCCCTAACCAAACGCCCCTGACTGCCCCTATTAGATGTATCGGACTCACGTGCCAGACGGTTGTGACAGCTCGAAGCGCCGTCTACCTGGTGGTACCCTCCACAAGTCCCCAACGCGGCTCATGATGCTTGCTTCAGAGTCACTTTCGTGACTGTCAAAACGCACGGTGGCCACAAACAGGTTGAAATGGAGCACGCCAAAGCGTGACATCTCGTCGCGCTCTTTCACTGACGGGACCTTGTCGTTGACGCGCGCATCGGACTTCCGATCACGGCCAGAGTGAAACGAGCCGCTCTGTTTGGTGCTACAGTATGCTCAGAAGGAATGGGCTAGGCGCTGTGGGATCCACAGAAGGCACGAGTGAGTCAACGAAGCGGCACGCAGTTCCAACCGCAGGTTGAGGACCTCAAGGAGTCGTTCACCCGGACAAAGTGATGGACGTTTATTGCTTTTACGAGGCGTAGGAAGTCTGGATTACAGTAGTGAGGCGGCAGTGCAAATCCCAGCTCTGGGATCTTGGCTCGTGGCCATCCCTGCTCGAAGACGTGGAAGTCGACCCCCGAGTTTGACACCGACAAACCCCGCGCGCATTTGCGACCATTGCCGTACACCGGTTCTGTAACACGTGTTCAATTCAATCACTACCGTACAGTAGTGAACTGCAGTGTGCGCGCAAAGCGTGAGCTTGGGATGGGCGGAGCTGTGGGCTGGGAGACAGAGACCAGCGCCATAGAGGCGACAGAGCTGATAACCATCCGTGTTGCACACGTTCTCAACGACGAGATTCGGGCGCATGGAGACAACACGCCTCCTCAACAATCGAGTCTTACAATATCTTGCGGATGTGTGCGGATGTGTCCGAGGTCTCATCATCTCTGATGCCATCAACGCGCGCGCCGCGCTTTCAAATCGTAGAGAGACGGCAAACATTGGACGCGTCTGCTGTGTCTTCTACGTACCCTACTGTTCCGAAGCGCGCCTTCCGATGGGCCCAACCTCATCGGCCCAGGGTTGCACCACGCACTGGCAAGTAAACTCCGGTCGTGTTCGTACAGTAATACCAAACAGCATGCGACTGCGATGGGCTGACCCGACCAACCGGACGACGTCACGTGAATCACGTGACGTGATGCGCACATGTTGCTGCGCCCCCTGCCACTTTTCCAGCTGCCGCCTTCCTGTCCATCGCCTGTTTCTCGTCAGCGACTGCATTTTCGCTGTCAGAGCACACGTGGTCCATTGTTGTTGATTGTGTGCACCACGTGTATGCTGGTCAAACGCCGCGAGCATACAAAATCCAAATCAAAACCGATTTTGGTCCAACTAGCTAGCGTACGGTTCACGGACAGAAAACCAAAGCTCCAGCCACGGTCACAGTGCATAGTAGACCACTCGACCACTCGACCACTCGCCGCTCCTTTTCCCGGCGGATCACTTCTCAACTTGCGCCGGGCGAGTCAAGTTCTCCTCCTCGCCAAGCTCAGAGACTACTGCCAACTGCACTAGAGACCAGAATGCTCGGTCGCGCGTTCTCGCTGCTTGCGTCGGCGGCGTTGCTGGCGCTGGGCGCCGCCGACGCCGCCAGCTTCGGGTACACGGCTGGCTCGGACAAGTGGGTCATCACCACGGGCGCCGGGCTGTCGATCACCCTGAAGCAGTCGACGTGCGACATCACGTCCATCAACTACAACGGCAAGGAGCTGCAGACAAGGCCAAGGGCTCGCACGTCAACTCGGGACTGGGCAAGGTCCAGTCGAGCAAGATCACGACGCTGAGCGACGCCAAGAAGACCATCCAGGTGTCGTGCGTGGCCTCGGGCACGGGCATCTCGCAGTACTTCTTCTTCCGCCCGAACGAGAACGCCGTGTACATGGGCACAAACCACGCGGCCAACGCCGCGACGTCGCTGCCCGAGATGCGCTTCCTTGCGCGTCTGGACAAGTCGGTTATGAGCCACGGCGTCGGCCCGGAGGTCGAGATGGTCTCTGGCATGCACGCCATCGAGGCCGAGGACGTGTAC
>JAADYG010000198.1:0-46204 GCA_023338115.1 Phytopythium boreale
GAACTAAGGACCCCAACCAAATAAACAATCACTTCAAAACTTTCCATCCGGTGCTCAAGTCTCCAACTTCTCCCAAGTCTCCGACGACCAACTGTCGTGGTCCAAGTCTTCCGCGTCCCAAGCTCCATCACTTTTAACAGCTGTGCAAGACCATCCACCGAGGAAGGGTTCTCGACCTGTTCGTCCTCTAGCGCTCTGGCGCGGCTGCGCGTGATGCACCTGCACTGCACGCACACACCCTCACCCCCGGACAATCGATGCTCCACCGACTAGCGGTTGAGTCGAACACACCACTCTTACATAGCAGCAACTCATGGCATTAGTCCATCACTGGACGCTCAGATACCCAGTCGCGAACCTGTGTCACCACTACTCCCCCATCCACAGGCATCCGTGAAGACCCAGAGGTCGGCCGTGTCAGACGAGAAATGTAGCAGTTGAGAGTGTATTAATGCATCTCGCGTATGAGCGAAATGTGCGGTCTCGGCAGCGTCCCAGATCAACTTGTATCCTGAGGCAAGACGCTTGGTACGTCCCACCTGTCGGAGCGCCGTTTCCAGTTTCCCATGCAGCGGCCGCATTGCTCTACCGTAATCGATGGTCGAATTTCTCATCAAACCAGCGGCGCAGAGAAACTGCTGCAGGTCCGCGGTGGTAATTGGCAAAGGCAGCTCACGGAGTGCGCTGACTCAAGCGGGGGCATGCTGGACACCAGCGCCACTAAAGATGCACCCACACCACTTGGTCATCTTCTTGAATAGGCAGCTCTTTGTCACGATCAACTTGAGACGCTTCTCGCGGACGCGCACGATGAACCGGCGCATCGCCGCCAGGAACTCCGCGGCGCTCTCTTCGCATGCAACAACAGGTCATCGATCCACACCAACAGCACGGTGTGCAGCATGTCCGCGAAGACGATCTGCATTTGGCTCTGAAAGTGGATGGCCGAGTCGGAAGCTCCTTGCGAGACCCGAGTCGGTGAGTAGACGCTATTGTGCGTCACGAAGCTCATAAGCTCCTGACTCTCAGGTGCCAACGGTAGCTGTGGGAGTGCCAGTTGAATTTCGCGACTCGGGTTTGAACCACGGGTCGGGTCGAGGGAAATGGGCACACCTGACGCAGGTCAGGAAGTGGCACAGATCTGAGACTGTGCCCAACGGGCCGGTGTGATATGGTTGAACGCTACGTGAGACGTTGTGGGTCAGCGACTTCGGATCCATGGATGGCGTAGATCCAGAACTACTGAGTGTGTCAACCCAAGCTACGAATCGCAGAACCGCCAGCAGCGAGATCCACGTCACAGATCTCGGATCACCGACCGAGGTGTATCCACACCGCGGATCCTGGTCACCAAGCGCCAGCTAACGTCGGACACAGATCGCAGATCCACATCGCGGATCACGGATCACGGATCACGGATCACCGAGCCACTTGAATCCACACCGCGGATCCTCGTCGTCAGATCGCGGATCCAAGCCAATTTCTCGTTGATTACGCCTCTTGGACAGGGATGAAACTTGTTTGGGAGTGTTGGTTGATGAGTGGACAGGATAGGACAGTGTTTGCACAAATGGAGTGGACAGGAGAGGCAGTTGGGTGGCCAGGAAGGCAGGAGAGGTAAGACTTAGGGAAGCAAGAGGATGAATGAAACTTCGGATTTTACCCCCTTCTGCACAAGTCCCCGAGCCAGGAAATCGCGCGGAGAAGCGGCCGTTTTTCACCACGCCAACCCGTCGCCAAGAGGAGGCGACGTTAAACTTCGGAAGTCGTAGCCTGGTATTAGTGTGCCCGCTACGTGCGCTCGCCGCGCGAAGAGTTTCCGCGCCTGCGTCCGCATCTGCGCGTCGGCCGACCAAGGGATCGTCGATCGGCTGGCCGTGTTAAGGGAGGACTCGGCTTCACGACCCGGATCCACGACGACCACAACCCCCTCCTCGGATTCGCGTCGAAGTATCCGCCGATCCGAGCGTGTACGCAAGTACACAAGCGCCACCTGCTGTGCACTCTCCATCTTCGTCCCCAGCTCCGGCTTTGCCGAGGCTACCCCGCTCCACGGAACGGGTCAGCGAAACGTCAGGAGGGCCCCGAGCGTCCGAATTGGGAAGGGTTTCTTGTTGTCCGGCCGTTTTTGCCGGGCGGTTCACGACATAGCTGCCAAAAACCACTAGGCATGTCGAACTGCGCGAAGCCGTACGCGCCATCAACATACCGGGCCGTCGTGGTGAGGTCGGTCGCCGTGTCCGCGATCCGCACAGTTTCCGCAATGATCGGACGGAGATCAATCACAAGACGCCATATCCCGGGCTGGCGCGGCTTCGGCACCACAACGACCGCGCGCGCCCAATAGCTGTGCGTGGCACGCTTGATATGGCCCGCGTCCAGTAGCTGCTGTAGGCGCTGCTACAAAAACTCGAGCTGGTCAGGCGGGTAGCGTCGCTGACTCACCCGAAATGGTGTCGCGTCCGGGCGGACAGTCACTAGGAGTGACTCGCTATCGGCGGGAGGGTCGTTGTCCAAATCAATGCGAAAGATGTCCTCGAACTCCAGACAGAGCTCCCGCAACGACTCCACTAACGTTGGGTCGAACCCGTTCGCGGCTGCTTCCTCCGCCATTCATTCGAGGTGTAGGCGGATATCCGAGACAGGAAAGTCATCTGGCTCGCTCACGTCGAGCGAGTCATCGTCCTGCACCATGGGTCCTGCCGCCAACTGCGATAGCTGCGCATTCACGTCAATGCCCAAGATGACCAACATGTCGTTGCCGAGGATGAACTCCGCCTCATTGCCCTCGATGACCATGCACGACACCCCACAAGGCGTACTGGGCCAGTGATTGTTTGGAGGAGCAGGTCTAGTGTGATAGAGTCGCGGCATGTCACCTCCGTACCACCCGTGAACGTCACGATCTCAGGCTTGGGCAGCGGGGCCACCTTGACCTTGCTTCCGATCTCCAGTAGCTCATCCACACAGCGACGGGGCACGTACGTCGCGCCCGAGCCCGAATCCGCGTAATACGGGATGGTGATCAGGCCGTTCACAAGAACCTCACCCGTTGCTGGGGCTGTCGCGATCTTCTTCGCGCGGCTCGGCTCCTTAACCCTCAGCTCCTTCATCTTCTCCTGCGCGGCGCCATTGTCCTCCTCGCTCGCCGACGGGCAGTCACGGAGCCAGTGGTTGACCTTGCAGTGCCAACTGCCCGTGCGAGATGGCGCATCCTTCTTGTCCTTCCTCGGAGCCGCGCGCAAATGACGGGTGTTGCGCCACTCGACTGGCTGGACTCGCCCTTCTTGGTGCTAGTGGCACCCGAAACGCCAAGCATGACAAGAGCTATCTCGCCAACCACGGTGAGTCACGAGCTATAAAGTCACGAGCTCTACCCGATACCGTTGGCTCCAGCAGATCGTCTTCTGGTGATTTTAACTTGGGCATTAGCTAAGATTGACATGCGCGTGTCGGTTTGAGCGTCTGAATCGCTCTGGTTGCCGAGCTGTGTATTGTTCTGTATCCGGAATCCGCGATACTATATGCTTGTCCGAAAATGGGGATCTTGCTGATGTCCGGTCGCTGGCCGAATATCTTCTCGTGCGGTGTGGTGGTCTGGCCTTGCTTGGGGATTCGGTTTCTGATATATGCCGCGTGTTTCAGCGCGTCCTCCCACAACCAGTGGTGGAGGCTGGAGTCAGCAAGCATCGCGGACGCCATCTCCGTCACAGTGCGGATAGCGCGCTCGGCTGCGCCATTCTGGAACGACGAGTACCGAGCCGTGTGCTCGTGCATGATCCCCGCCGCCTCCGTTAGGCGTCGGAAATCCATGTTTAGGAACTCGGTGCCACCGTCTGTCCGTGGCACTTTGATGGACGACGCCGGCACGGCCGCTTGCCTCTCGCCCATATTGAGGAAGGTGCGCGCCCGCCCGGCCGCCTCCGACTTCGTCCACAAGCCGTAGGCCTGGATATAGTCCCGCCAAATGATCACCATGATGTATTTCTTGCCGTCCTTGGACAGCGCCAGCGGACCACTCAGGTCCACGTGGCACACGCCGTCTGCGAACTCGTCGTCACTGGAGCGGTGGACCGGCATCGGAAGGCGCGTTGACTTCATGAGCGCGTAGATCGTGCACATCGGCGGTCGTTCTCCACGCTGCTCCTTCAGTCCTTTCACGGCCCGACTCTCCACGAGCTCGCGTAGAGATTGGTAATTCACGTGCTCGAGGCGCCAATGCCACGTCTCGAGGTCGCGGCCGAGCACGTTCGCAACTTGTGCTTCGGTCGGCCTCGCTTCTTTGGTCTCCGTCACGACCGTGTACACGCCGTTTAGGCGGTCGATGCACTCCACTTGGCGTCGCTCCTTCGCGAACACGGTGCAGCACGACGCCGAGAAGCTCACTTCGCGCCCAGTGCGCACGAGCGTCGACACAGACAGTAGCGTCGACGCCAGCCCCGGTACGTAGTACACATCGGGTACCGGGAGCGCCCGAACCTCGGGTTCACCCGATGCCGTCGTCGATCAGCACGTTAATCGTCAGCATACCCTTCGCTCGGGCCACGACTGTCCGACCGTCGGCGATCGTTCGATCGGGTTTGCCGCGGGTGGGCTCGGCCTCACCCGGGCAGCGTGCATCTTCCCGTCTGAGTTGGCAAACTTCATCAACGCCTCAACAGCTCGGCCAAGTTCCTCCATCGGTGTACTTGGGCCACGCAAGGCGCACGAACGCGTCGAGTTCGTGGCGAGCGTCAAGTGCTGCGCCGTTTCCGCCTTCGAGAGCGTCCGTCATCACCAGTAGACGGTCGGCGTACTCGCGGTAGGTCTCTCCCCACTTCCTCTTCTCGTTGTACACGCGCTGCGTGATCTCGGGGTTGGTCAAGCGCGACCGGGACTGGGCGATGAGGGTATCTCCGGCTCCTTCCAGTTGCGCGCCGGGGTGATCGCGTCACCAGCGGTGGAACCAACGTTTTTCCATGCCCGCGAGGTGCATCTTGAGCACTGTCAGTTTCGCCTTCTTCGACCACGTCTGTCCGGCCAGCGTCTGGGCGTCTTCCACTTGGTCCACGATCTCTTCCCACCACTCGCTGACGTTCGAGTCAAAGTCGTACTTCTCGACGAACCCGTCGAACTTGTCGATCTTGATGTTGCGCGTGTCCACCTTCACAGTCGGCTTTGTCGTGCTCGACTCGTCGTCACCCTCCTCAGCGTCGCCTCCACCAGGCGCTGGCTCGTCCTCGGGTTCGTCGTCGTCACCGGCGTCGGCCGCCAGCGGCGGAGGATTTGCGATCGGCTGCGCGCCGTCGACTCCAGTCGCGCCTGCTGCCACAGGGGGTGTCGTCCCAGTGGGTGGCGCGCCGTCGGCTGGAGCCGGAGTGGGCACAGGAGGCGGGGCCGTCGAACCGGTCGCAGGAGGAGCGGCGGGCGCTGTAGCCACGGCGGACGCTCCTTGGGAGCGAGTACTCCTTCTCGGGGAGGTGCGAGCGCCCATGGTTGAACGAGTTGCAGCTGTTAACCTCTGACAACAGCGAAGACCAGGTAGGCGAGGGGCTGTGCGGTCTTGAAGGCAGATCCCGAAGTGAGTTCATTCTTACGCCTTCTCTTGTACCTCGCGTCCATCACTGACGGGCGCCCTAGAGCCACATACAAACACGTAGTGTAAAACTGGTACTCCCGCTGAGAATCTTCTCAGCGGGCGGGAAGACCTGCCCGTTTGTCAAGCACGCACTTGCTTGCACAGGACCGCGGAGAGCGAGCCCATCTGGGTATCGACCCGCCCGCGCCGCAACACTCACCTGGTGCTGCTTGTCTCGGGCCTGTGTACGTGCCGCGCAACATGCCCTCAGCGCGGAGCGCCACACATCGAGGTGGCTCAGCACGTGAGCTTCCAACTCGGGGAAAAGGTCGAACAGGAACCCGCCAGCCAGAGCCATGTCCAGCAGAAACTGCATATCTGGATCTCTACGACTTTCTCCAACTGCTGCAGAAGCCCCATCGCCAACTGGAAAATCATCATTTTCGTCTATTAGTAGGGATCGCGCATCCAATGGAAGCCTTCCAAAAATGCAGCAAACAGTCTCGCATCGTATTTTGCGAGCTCTGTTTGAAATCTTTTTGCGGTACCCTAGTCCTAAATTTTGCGTTTGATCATCGTTTTCGGTCCTGCCAAAAATCAATCATTTCCATTCCAAAAAGCAAGATATATTTTCTATCAGAGGGGAGGTGAATACTAAAAATAGCACAAATTAATTAGGGATGTAGGTTGTATGGCTTCGGCGCGTCCAAGACGGCCCATGCGTCCAAACCGCTCGCGCCGCACAACGGTTCTTGTCTCGATGAGACTGGCGGCAGCGCTGCTCCTAGCTTTAGAGCTGCGCCGCCGATGCAGGCGCGCCCGAGTCCGCCTGCTGGTCCTCCTTCGCTTGCGAATGATGAACAATGAGTGCAACTACATATTGAGCAGATCCCTGCCGTCTCCTTCGGAGTCAGCATGGTACGGCATTTACAGAAGTCGTGACCAGAGTAGTTTCATTGCGACAGTGTCTATTCCCTATGACGCGTTTAATGAACTGCTGGGTGTATTTGCTCGCCATTATGTTATTTGCTCTGGGCTTGGGAAGCGTGGGCGGCCCCCGGTATTTGTGGTGAAACATGCTGGCTTGCATGCCTGATGCACTACTAGACCGCTCCTGTCGAGTACAAAACTTTGTGTGAGCTTTTTGGGGTGCCGTCCTCTACTCTATCACGGGTAATGGGCAAGGCAGAGTGTGCGCTCGATGCCGCCCTGCGCGATATTCGCGACGCTGGTGTCCGCTAACCCTCCATGAAGGAGCAACCCAGTTGGGCTACCATGGTTTAAAAGCGAGAGCCCGTGTTGGTTGGCGTTTGGGGCTTTGCAGACGGCAAGAACTACCGGATGCATCGCCCCAGTGACAGCGACTTACAAAATGCTCAATACAACGGTATGTACTATATTCCACTGCTTCATATTGGGAATGCTTCGCGCCCCTCACATGATCTGTCATATTGATTATAGACTGGCCCCATTCTGTCTTCGTGACGGGCACACTGTGTTACGTGTAGATGGCACCCTGGTGTGGGCTCGTCACAATTGTCCTGGTTCATGGAACGATGGGGGAGACGAGTCGGCAGCTCCAACAAAAGCTTGTCGATCCCACGGTCACGGCTGACGGCACCGGCGTCGTCGCTGACAGCGCGTTTCCGGTCTGGAAGGCGCTGTTTGGGCGGATCCGCACGCCTCTGAAAGATGGTGAGCTGGAACGAGCAGATGCTGCTTGTCGACTTGGCCAAATGGCGATGGACAATGCCATCAAGTCAATTCGACGAGCAGCCGAGTGAGGTACGGGCTCCACAGAGAAATGCTACCGTCGTTTGCTCCTTCCTCTGCCCTACAATTCGAACACTAGAGCCATGCGCCTCCGCAACATCTACCGCCTGTACAACTTCAGGGTTCGCCGAACGGGTATAAGCCATATTCGCAGTGTGTTTTACCGCTAGCCTAATCCAGCTTTGGTAATAAACGTTTGTTGTTCGACTTTGAAAGCAGAGATGGCGTACGATGCATATGTGTTCCACTTCAATGATTCATGGTTCTATATTTTCCTTTGGTTCCACCGGTATCTGTATCGGCTACCTCAACAGTACGGCACAGGCCATAATACGGTACAGTACCGTTAAACAAACGGCCTACATGTTGGCTTCCCGCTTAGCCATGACGGCGAGGAACATCTCGTCCCGGCGGCGGTCGCGCTCTTCCCGGCTCGTCTCTCGTTCCCGCCAGTACTGCTCTTCACGTGCGGCATCACGCTCCTCCAGCATGGCGACAAGTGCGCCGAAGACGCCGCCCCCTGCCGCCAAATCCTCGTCATTGTTCTGCCCGAGCAGGTCGTCAATCGTCTTGCGACGCTTGGCGACCTGCGAGAGCACAGGAGACGAGCGCCCTCCCTTGCGCTTGGGCGCAGTGCTGAGCTCGGCCAGCTCCGCTGGCGTCTTGCCATAGCGCTTCGGCGCAGACAGAAAGGCTGGGGTCGGCGGTGTCGCCAAACGCGGCGACGACTGCGCTTGGGCGGCAGGGGATGATGCTGGCGCGGTTGGTGACTGAGCGTTTGTATGGTGCGGCGAGGAGCTTGGCTCTGAGATTGTCTCGTGTGACGCAGACGCCGTGGGTTCCGGCGGCAAGGTTGCTGCACTGTCTATCATACAGTACGCACACCAAGTACAGTACAGAGTAAATTTCCAGTACAGTACAGTACGCGCCACAAGTGCCACGTTCGGAAAAGTCAACTGTACAGTACATTACCATCATCGAAATCTTCAACTCTGGCCCTTCCTTCGATCAGACGGTACACGCACTTGGCACGGGCGATGTCTGGGGGGCATAGCGGGTCGCCGGTGGGCCTGGGGGAGTTTTTCATGACGAAAAAGCGACGCTTGATCGCCTCCCAGTCGCGCACCGCAAACTCACGGGGGAGCTCAGTGTTGTAGTCTCGCTCAACTGTCTCCCAGTCCTTCATGCCGAGAGGCAAGATGCGCTCAACCGCCGAAAGCAGGCGATTTACCTCGGGAGCGATCCAGGTCTTGCCGCGCCCGGATTTCTTGGCAGTTGTCGACATGGATGGGAGGGTCAAAAGGAAAATAAACTGGGGTTGTGCTTGTCACGATGACGTGGGTCGAGCACCACAACGCAGTTAGCATCTACCAGCCACCGATGTTAAAACTGCTCGCGAGCGGACCGGTTCACTCTTTGCGAGAGGTTCGCAAATTTGGGAGACGAGTTTGCGGTCTCCGCAATTTGCGATGCAATTTGCGATGCCCTAACCCTATAATGCGATGTGAAAGCGATCGAGTCGTTCTGAATAAATACGACATTTTTGGAGGGCTTCCAATTGCTCCAATAGGGGGTCAACATCGATCCAAAGGATTTGATCGTATCGTTCCCCAATATAAACTCCTCGGCCATAGAGTCCGTTATGAGACACGACACGTCCCGGAGCCGTACTGGGCCAGCGGCTGTCACGAGCTCGAGGTCCACGCTTATCTCCTCGGTGCACAGGTGGCTGTTACCATCCGCCATGGAGACAGTAACGGGTGTACTGAGCGAGATGACGGCGATGTCAGCATCCAACAGTTGTAGGGCACTTGCCACTGACTTGGGCAGTACACTGCGATCAGCGCAGGTATCAGCCATACCGGCCAGCTTGACCAGCTCGTTGATGCGCACGGTCTTGTCCCCACTCGAGTTTCAGCAACGCTGATCGACGGGCACGCCCGAACGCATTAGTTCGCGCGGAGTCGAACGGCACCTGCTAGATCGCTGGCGCTGGGTCACTACGTCTTCGGATCACTGATCACTGGCTGCCGGATCACTGGTGCTGGATCACCGCGACTTCGGATCAATAATCACTGGCGTTGAATCACCGCGGATCATCGATCACCGGATCACCGGCTCACGTTGAAGATTGAGTGTTTCGACAACACTTTGCGTTGCGTTGACGGACTTCTTTTCTTATGATGAGAGCGATGGACATCATTTGTTTGGTGTGCGTGCCTGCACAAATTCTTCGGAGTGGGCAGAACACAGATAAAAAAACATAGGATCGCAGAGCATAGAAAACAGATAACTTCGGAATTTACCTCCTACCACACAAGTCCAGTTTGCGGATTCGTCGTGCACTTGGGGCGTCGTTGCCCCCGAAATAAAAGCTCGGCACGGACTATTCTCAGAATCGGCATAAGATACGACGTAAACTCGACGATTGGATCCGCAGATGCTTGGCACTGATCTGAACACAGCATTCGCACCAATACAGCTGCCGCTGAGGGATGGTTACCTCTCACCGCGATCTGGAACGTCACGTCAATTTGGTCAAGTTTTGTCTTACGCCGTGTTCAGGCATGCTCCAAAACGACGTTCTGGGTGAGTTTTATTTGTATTTATAAGGTTTTGAGATGTATAATAACACCTAAGATTTAGAAAAACTTGGAAAGCCATAAAATGAAGTATTTCAAGGTTCAGGGGACCAGAATTCTGCGAAAACTCCATTTTCATTTGAGGGATGCTTCTCTGGTCCACGATATTATGCCCACTCGCAATTTTCTACCCCAGCTTCATAAAAACATGGGCTAATCCAAAATCTGAAAACACAGACGTAAAGCTCTCGTGTAGAACTATTTTATGCATTTTCTCGATCGATGCGAGCCGTTATGACGTCGATTTAATTGGTGCAACAGAAACACGAAGTTTCAGGATGAAAACGGGTATTTTCGTATTGGCGCTAGTTTTGAGCAATATTACAAGCGAAATTACCAGTAGAATCTCCAGGAAAATTCTTTCAAATAGGGCTATTTGGACGAGGAAACGCGCTAAATCTGAAACATTAGCAACACGAGTTCTTTTAATCAATTAGCGCATATATTGACACTTTAGGCGTTGGAGGGAGCTTACAACAAGCCTATCCCGCAATGATTTTTAGCAAATCATTTTAATTGTGTGGGCTACATTACACATCGATAGGCATATTATCGTGGATCAGAGAAGTATATATCTTGCCTAAAATTGACAGATTGTTTGAAGAGGCTTATTTTATCCGAAATGAACATTTTTAACCCGAACACGGCCTTAGTTTTGTGGATTCGGAGTATATTCTTAAATTATGCTTTAACAGCGAAACCATCTCTATCGGTGCGGAGCAATCCGATCGTACGGCCAGGTATTACAAATGCGCTTAACCCAATCAAAGCAACATTTTGTATGTGCAAGGATTGTTACGTTGTGATGGCTATGCTCAATTTTCATAGGCATAATCGCTTTACATGCAGAGCAATTGTTCCCGAAGCGAAGCTAAGCTACCTCGGCGAGTTTTGCCCAAAATCGCACGTTTTATATACAAATGACACGTTTTATGTACAAATGACACGTTTTATGCATCGTGACCGCAACTGATTTCGCTGCTGTATCGCCTTATCCGGTGTTTCTTGGCCGTGTTGAACTCTGTCCAAAGAGCTATCGATTCGTGTAACTTATGTATGCATTTGATGCCTGCGCCCTTGTCGCAGGCTGCGACTCGCAGCGGCTGATACCAAAAACTCGGCGCTATTTGGGTACGCTCTTACAGATAATGTTTTTAAAAAGAAGACAAAATCAACAGATCAAACCTGGAACAAATTGGGCTAGAAAACCAAAGTAGAAGTAAATCTCAAAGAAGAAGAAAAAAAAAAACTTGGCAGAATCCGCTGTCAACTGATTATTACCATTTTTGACAACATGATTTTTACAGATATCCGCCGTAAAAATATCAATTCTGAGAAACGTCCGGAACACCCACCCGGACGACAGAAGCCCGCCCGACACGACGGCCCGGTACTTGTGCATCCTCTACCGAGCGCATCGCGTCGGTCTCGTCCCGTTCCTCTCTCCTCCCGGCCGCCGCTCGCCCCGCCGCTCGCCCCGCCCCGCCCCGCCCCGCCCCGCCCCGACCGCGCGCCAGCCATGCTCCGCGTCGCGCGCACGCTCGCCGGCATGCTGGTGGTGTCGGCGCTGCTGTGCGCGGGCAACCTGTGCATCAACGCGTCCAAGGAGCACGGCCAGGTGCCGTACATCAGCGTGACGGCCACGTTCCTGATCGAGGTGCTCAAGCTGGTGCTCATGCTGGCAGCGATCGCCGTGACGCGCACGCCGGCGCCCGCCAGGATGCCGCTGCGCGAGAGCGTGCTGTACGCGGTGCCGTCGTTCCTCTACATGGTCGACAACAACCTCAACTACGTGATCCTGCGGTTCATGGACCCCGCGACGCTGGCGGTGCTGTGGAACCTCAAGATCATCACCACCGCCGTGCTCTTCCGCCTCGTGCTTAAGCGTGAGCTGAGCGAGCTGCACAAGATCGCCATCGTGCTGCTGCTGCTGGGCGTCGTGACCAGCCAGTCGGACCACCTGGAGAAGCAGGCCGCCGCCACGAGCGACGACGACGGCAGCGGTAGCTGGGACGGCGGAGACGACGGGAACAGTCCCAACCCTCGCGACTTCGCGTTTGGACTGGTGCTCGTGCTCGTGGGCGTCACCATCTCGTCGTGCGCGAGCGTCTTCACCGAGTGGGCGTTCAAGCGCAAGAGCGACTGCCCGTTCATGTGGCAGAACGTGATGCTGTACATCTTCGGCATCCTGTTCAACGGCTTCGCGCTGCTGGTCGAGCGCAAGGACATCGCTGAGCGCGGCTTCTTCGACGGGTACAACGGCTGGACGGCCGCCGTCATCGTCGTCAACTGCGTCGGCGGCATCTCCATGGGCCTCATCCTCAAGTTCCTGGACAACATTGCGTGCGTGTACTCGCACGCGGTGGCCATGATGCTGACGATGCTCTTCTCCATGATCTTCTTCCACTTTTCACCGTCGCTCGAGTTCGCCTGCGGCCTCGCGGTCGTCGTCATCTCCATGTACTTGTACCACCACAAGGTGGACACTGGAGACGCGGGGTCGCCGACCTGCTCCTCTTCGTCATCGGAGGAGGTGGCTTCACCGCTGGAAGCGTCCAGTCCGAGCGACGCGACCAGTCTACGGCCGCACGACAAGCTCCAAGTCGCAGTCGTGGAGCTGTCCGACGGACTACACCTCAAGAAGAAGCGCTACGAGAAGCTGCCGACCGACGTGGGCGCCATCAATGGCGGCGGTTGCCACTAGAGACCAGGTCGGCACGACTATCGCGGTCGTCGGTGGTCGTGTGTGTGTGTTTGTCTATTTGTACGTCCGTCTGCTCATCGAGCCATACATGCGATAACATTGGGAGACGCTGTGTGAGTGTTTGTGTGTGTGTGTGTGTTGCGACGATTGAGCGAGCACGACTTCATTCCGATGTCGATTGGTCACTTATATTAGTCGCACCTTATTGGGACGAAATGGGACAAAAAACGTGGGACAAAGATTCTGAAGTAACAATGGGGTTGCTCCCTTTCGCTTCTGTAGCAGGAATAGCACGAACATCGCATTACCGGTATATCAGTGGACTGGGAGATAAAGGTCTTCCCATCAGTACATTTGCGTTTTCAGTAATGTACTGATTGCGATTTGTAAAATCAGTACACAAATTAATGTTATGTTGCTCGAAGGTGGCTGGAACAAACCCAACATTTATTTACACTTGGCAACATTTGATATTGTTAGATAAGTGGTTTCTTGATAAAGATAACAATGAGAGGACCAAGGAGAGAATCAGTACATGATTATTTTGGTAAGGTTGCGCGAAGGTTGTCTGTTCTCTATTGATAATTGTACTGATGTTGCCACTCCAAATACAGTTCTCGTTTGTCGATATTATTGCCATATCAGTACACTGTTTGACGCCGTCAACTCCAGCCACCTTACTTAGATTAATTAGATCATCATGAGTGGGCTCATGCGGCGCGCGGCGCCACTGATGCCGCGCGCGGTGGGCGTCTGCCGGGAGACGCGCAACCTCAAGGGCAAGTCGAACGCGAGCGCGCGCTGGGTGCGGCGGCAGTGGAGCGACCCGGTCGTCAAGCAGGCCAAGCGCGAGGGCCTGCGCTCGCGCGCGGCCTTCAAGCTGCGCGAGCTCAACTCGGTACCGACTGCCTCTTGAGTGCGCTTAACATACATGAACGACCGCTGACCGAGTGACATGGTCTATTGCCAACCGAGCAGAAGTACCAGCTCATCAAGCGCGGGGACGTGGTGCTGGACCTGGGCGCGGCGCCCGGCGGCTGGACGCAGGTCGGTCACTGTGAGGTGAAAAGCCAGCGCGATGCTCCGGAATGACCGATTGAACTCATGTCTGTACCACGCCGAACAGGTCGCTGTCGAGGCCGCCGGGACTAAGAGACCACCGCAGCCGCCACCAACGCACAAGAACCAGCAGAGCAGGGGCGAGGGACCCGAATCATCAGCAGCGGCGCCTCCGACACCGCCCCCGCGTCTCCCGAGCGTCGTGGCCGTGGACCTCAAGGCGTTCGCGCCCGTCGACGGCGCGGCCATCGTGGTGGGCGACTTCCGGCGCGCGAGCGTGCGCGAGGAGATCGCCGCGCTGCTGGCCGGCCGGCGCGCGAACGTGGTGCTGAGCGACATGGCGCCGTCGTTCTCGGGCACGTTCTTCACGGACAGCCAGGCGCAGCTGCGGCTGTGCCACAACGCGCTCAAGATGGCCGAGCTGTACCTGCGGCCGGGCGGCCACTTCGCGACCAAGGTGCTGCGCTGCGACGGCGCCGAGGAGTTCCGCGCGGAGCTCAAGGCGCGCTTCGAGGTGGTCAAGGGCATGAAGCCGCAGTCGTCGCGCCAGGAGTCCACCGAGATGTTCCTGGTGGCCAAGGGGTTCAAGGGGCCTGTGGCGGACGACGACACCAACAAGTGAGTTCGAACGGGCATGGCTAATCGTACTAATCAAGGGGTTCACGCTCGTTATAGTCTTCCATCGACCGATCCCTGCCCTTCCGTTCACATGCGATACAAACAACCGCAGCAGAGACTAACGCGTGGCTCTCCGCTGGTCGCGCTGCCGGATCTCGCCGAAGATGGCGAGCGAGTCGGCGAACTTCTTGAGCACGAGCGTCGCTTGCGCCGTGTGATGCGTGACGCGCACCGCCCGCTTCAATTGCGGCCGCAGCAGCTCCACCGACTCGACCAGCGCGTGCACTCGCGTCCGACCACTGTCGTTGCTGTTGCCGTCGTCGTCGCTGTCGTCCACCATCTCCATCAGCCGCAGCTTGAGCTGGTAGTCGAGCCACTCGGCGTTGTGGAAGTCGCGGTCGCCATCGTCCTCGTCGCCTTCGACGTGACTGTCCGCGCGCTGACAGCCGCCGCTGCCACGTCGAGTCTTGGAATACCGTCGCTCGGCGCCCACATGCTGACCCGCCACGCCACCAAGTCGCGCCGACAGTTCCAGCAGTCGGTCGACAGCGAACTCATTCGGTATGTCAGGGTCGAGGGCCAACAGATCGGCGAGGTACCGCTCCAGAAGCCGCTCGCGGCTTGCCACGAACGCGTCGCGGCGGTTGTGACCAAGCACGAGCGACGCCATGCCGTGTCGCGAGGGGAATCGCGGCAGCTCGCTGCGGTGTCTTCCGGCGTCCGACCCGCCTCGAGAGCGCCGCAGCTCGTGGTGGAGCGCGTGGAAGTCGCGAAAGCGGCGGGCGACCAGCCACACGCGCGTGCCACTGGCACCGGAGCGTCTTGAGCCGCTGCGGCTGCTGCTGCTGGAGCGCTGGCGGGAGTCCGCCGGCCGCCACGAGACGCGCAGCACGTACTCGACGTGGTCGCGGGCGTTGTCGGCGTTTCGGCGCTGCCACCGGTGCCCCAGCATGACGCACGCGAGTTTGCCGCCCCGGAGCGGCACTCCCGTCGGAGCGTCGACCATCGCGCTGGCCGTGGGCGTCGACGGTCTCGCCAGCGACCCACTCGCTCGCGTATCAAGTTGGCTAATGGGCGACGAGGTTAGTCGGACTAACGCGTGCCATGGCTTGAGCCGCTACAGTACACTGGGTGCACGGGGTCGTGAGTCATGACCGTTGGGAGTTGCAACACCCTCTTCGTCATCGGGAATAATGTATCAGCTCTTGAAACGGGCAGAAGAGTGGCACTGGTGCTCGTCAGATCTCATTCCGCGCTGAACTCGATGTGTCATAGACGCCCACCCGGCTACGAACGGTGGGTGCGGCCGCGTCAGCCAGCGCCGGTGGGCTCTGCGAGTCGCAGTGTGCCCCCATCTTCATGGCAGAACGAGTACAGTAAGTCCACGTGACGGTGAGCGAAGTCACAACCCATCATCGCATCGGCAGGAGGGGGAGCATCACACGGAGCGGGCGCGAGCGGGGCCAACACGGATCGATCCAGTCTATTGCGCTGCTTCTCGTCTCCACCTGCGCCCTCCTCTCCAACCGACTACCACCACGACCAAACCCAAAACGAGAGGGAACAAGAGGGCGAGAAACCCACGCAATAGGAGCGCGGCGGCCGCTCGTGCCCGACGCAGAGGCGCCTTCTTCGTTCGAAGGCGCCGCTCGATCCGCTTGGAGCGCCCACTTGTTGGCAGCGACCGGCGTCTTGAGTCCCGCGCTGCTTGTCCCGCTTACCTCCGTCGGCATCGACGCACTCTCCACCACCGAGTGCCCGAGCCTCGCACGTTGACGGACATGCCGACCGAAAGGCGAGCGGGAAAGAAATCAATCCAACATGAAAGAAAACGAAAGGGACAACGACCGTCCACTCCCTCACGCACCGCCTGCCAGTCTCAACGTCTAGTTGAGGTCCTGGCCGAGGCGGATGGCGAGGAGCGTGTCGTTGTACTGGTTGAACGCGTCCTGGATGTCGTCCTGCAGCTGCATGGCCAGCGGGATCAGCTCCACGTTCACCTTGCCGCCGATCTGCGCCGACGCGGCCACGCGCGGCTGCAGCACCTTGACGGCGTGGATCATCTCCTGCAGCTCCGTGTCCTGACGCACGTCGCCCGCGGCGTAAATGATCTTCTGGAGCAGCTGGTGCACGAGCTGCTCGACCTCCTGCAGGTCCGCGTCGTTGAGCGGCTCAGCGTCGGCGGCGTTGGCCAGCGCCTCGCGCTCCTCCTCCTCCCAGCGCTTGCGCGCCTCGGCGTACGCCTCGCGCTCGGAAATGTCCTGCGTGCGCAGCGTCAAGTTCAGGAATCGGTCCAGGTGGATGTTGAGCAGCGCGTCCGGCATCTGCGTCAGCACCTGCGTCAAGTACCGGTTCAGTTCCTTCTCACGCTTGATGATGAACTTCTCCTCCTGGTTCTTGCCGATCATCGACGAGAACGGGTGGCGCTTCGGGAACCGCGGGAACCACGGCGCGCGCTTGCCGCGACGACCCGACGCGGCCGCCTTGAGCTCTTGGTGGAGGGCGTTGAAGTCGTTGTAGCGACCGCCCACAAGCCACGCCGTCTTGGACTGCTCCAGAATGTCGCGGCCCCACGTCACGCGCACCACGTACTCCGTGTACTCGTCGCCCCAGTTCTCGTCCTGCTGCTTGCGGTGACCCAGCATCGTGCACGTCATGATGCCGCCCTTGTACGGGATCGGCGGGCCCGTCGGGAACTCGTACAGCTTGTGCACGGGGTTCACCAGGTTGTCGTCGTCCGCCGACATGAGCGGGCCCTGCGGCATCTCACCGCCCTCGCCGAACAGGTCGCGACCCGCCTGCGCGAGCTGCTCCTGGCGCAGCGCGTCGCCCGCAACAGCCTCACCCTCGATCTTGGCGTTGTCCTGCGCGACCCAGCTCAGGTCCGCGCTCTGCAGCGACTCCTGCCCGACCATCGCACCGGCGACACCCACCGATCCCACGGCGCCGATCTGTCCAGCCTGGCCCGTCGTCGCCTGCAGCGGTTCGACCGATCCAAGTTGCGCCGGGATCGCGCCCGCCGTACCGGCAATAGCAGGGGTAGCCAGCGCACCAGCGGTGCCAACCGTGCCCATCGTGCCAGCCATGGACACGCGCTTGGCGTCGTCGTACGCGCCCAGCCGGCGAAGCGCATCGGCCTCCGCTTCGTGGGCGAGAGACGCCGCTTCGGCAGCCTGGGCGGCCTCCTGGGCCGCAAGCGCAGCAGCAAGCGCCGTCGACTGCGCGCGCTCCATGGCGGCAACGCGCTTCGCCTCCTGACGAGTGTTCGCGTTACGGTATGCGCGCTGGATGGTGGTGGCAGCGGCACCACGCTTGAGCGCGACGAGGCGCTGGCGCTCTTCCTCGTCCTTCTGTGCCTGGAGCTGGCGCTGGCGCTCCTCCTCCTCGCGCTGGAGCTGGAGGAGACGCTGCTCCTCGGCACGGCGCTTGGCATCCTCGACCGCGAGGCGAGCCTTGCGGATGTGCTGCAGGCGCTGCATCCAGTGGCGCTGCGCCGCCAGCACGTAGAAGGCCGTGTGCCAGCGCTTCTTGGCCGACTTCTTGCGCTCGAGCTCGGCAGCCGCAGCCTCCTCCGCCAGGCGCTTGCGCAGCTTCTCGTCTTCAATCTGGTTGCGCCGCACCTGCGCGCGCTTTCGGCCGAAGCGACCGCGCACCATCGCCTGTCACAACGAGAAACGTAACAGCATGCTTAATTAGAAAGTCGTGCTTTGTATACAGCATGATGTGCGTTCGCTTGGCACGCACCTGGAGCTTCACGACAGCCTTGTTCTTCTTGGCAAGTTCCTGAGGAGATCACGCGGGCAGACACCACCACACGCACGTCAATTAGTTCCACAAGCGCCAAGAAATCACTCTAACAACAAGATTGATCACACAACGTACCGCAGCCATACGCAGTCGGGTCTGCTCGAGCAGTTGACGGAACGCGTTGCCGGCCATGATGGCGCGCACGGCCGTCTTGAAGTGCTTGCGCGCAAGTGCCTTGCGGCGCAGCATGTTGCGGTGCGCGTTACGCGCGCGGATGAACTGCTTGCGCACGGCAAACATGCGCATCACAGCCTGCATCTTGACGATCGCGGCCTTGCGCTTCTTCGTGTACTCGTACAGCCACAGGAACGCGCGCTGGCCCATGATCTTGGCCGTCGCGTAGCGCCAGCGGCGACGCGCGAGCCACTTGCGCAGACGAGCGACAATCCACGGGCCCATCTTCTTCATGTCAACCTTGAGAAGCGCGTCCAGCAACGCGATCTTGCCCGTCTTGAAGAAAACCTTGGTGCGACCGAGGCGGTAGGCGTCAGGGTCGACACGGAACGACCACAACACGGCCTCCGTGAACGTGCGGTCGTTGTACGGGGCGAACAGCGGCACGACCGACGGCGGGAGCACAGGCTTGTAGATGCGGCAGATCTCCTCGTATGACACACGCGTCGGTAGACCGACCTTAAGCAGCTCGCACGTGGCAAGCATACCCGTGCAGCGCAGCTGGTCGACGACGTAGCCGTGGTCGAAGATACCCGGTGCCATCGTCGGGTTCGGCTTGATGCAGCGGATGAAGTTGCATCGCGTCGCGTTCAGCGTCTCGACGAGGTCCTTCATCTGGTCGCAGAACTTGGCCGAGACCGTCACCTTGTTGCGCTGCTGGCTGCCGTTGGAAGCCGGCGCGTCCATCGTCTCAATGTCCATCTTGAGCGAGAACATGTCCTTGATGAGCGACGAGTTGCTCGACATGACAAAGTCCTCGAGATCCCTCGGGATCGTGTCGTTGTTCTTGTCAATGAAGTTGCCAATCATGTAGGGCACGCGCGTCGCGAAGTGCTTGACGATGAAGACGTACTTCTTGTCCTTCTCGTGGGGCGCAAGGAAGTGGGGGTGGTTGGCGTGCGTCTTGTGCAGCGTCGCGTTCCACTTCTCGTCCGACGGCTGCGGCATCTTGGCCTCCTGGTCCAGAAGCGGCAAGATACCGTTCGGCTTCATGGAGATAAGGTCGATGCACTCGCGGTTGTCGGGCCAGACGATCTTGCCCACGTCGATACCTTCCGCCGCGAACAGCTCCTGCTCGGCAATAAACACTTGCTGGTTGAAAGTCGCCTGCAGCGCCTCGTTGGCGAAGTTGATCAGCAGCTGCTCAAAATCGTTCTCCTCGAACGACTCGAAACCGAAGATGTCGAGCACGCCGATGAAAGGCAGCGTGCTCGCGCCGTGGCCAAGCGAGCGGTTGATCTTGTACAGGATCCACCGGAACAAGTTGTTGTAGATGGACTTGGCAATCGCATCACGCACGTAGCTGCCCTCCTTAGCCGAGCGCTTGATCGTGAATGTCTCTCCGCGCGTAGCGATCTCACGTTCCGTGATGACACGCATCAAGCTAGCGGGGTCCACGCCGAGCAGCGAGGCACAGGAGGCAACGTAGCGCTCCGCCTCCTTCGTCACCTCGCCAGCATCACCCTCGGCCGTCTCGCGATCCTTGAGATGGATGTTACCGAGGTGCAGCAGACCAGCAAGGACCGTCCAGACCTGCTTCTGCAGTGCCGTGTCGATGCCGACCGTGTCAAGCGCGCGCACGACTTCGTCAAAGAGCAGCTCGTCATCCACGTTCGGGTCCGACACGCAGCCGCTCTGGTTGAGGTACGCAAAATTGTTGACCGGCTCGAGCTTGAGCTCGCTGGCCAGCGCGTCGGTGGCGCCCGAGAGCAAAAAGTAAAAGATGTGGAAGTTGCGCTCGCCCGGGATCTGCGCGACGACGCGGAACTTCTCGAGCAGGTACGTCTCGATGAAGGCGCCGACGAGGACGTTGGTCTTGGGCTGGAATTGCAGCTTCATGAACTTACCAAAGCGCGACGAGTTGTGGTTGCGCAGCGTCTTGGCGTTACCAAAGGCCTCGAGGATCGGGTTCGTGTCCCAGAGACGCTTGTCGAGCTCCTGCGCAATGTCCTGCTCCTCCAGGTGGTTGGCCTTGGCGATCAGGTGCTCGCGCGACGTCAGGTAGCGCAGCACGATCTTGGACGTCTCCGTCTTGCCGGCGCCCGACTCGCCCGAGATGACGATCGACTGGCACTGCGCCGGCTCGCGCAGCGCCATTTGCTGGAACGCCACCTCGGCGATTGCATACGGGTGCGGCGGCCGGTCGCCCATCTGCGTCTTGATGTAGTCCTCGACCTTGGGCTCCACGACGCGCACGAGCGGGTTG
The DNA here is from genome assembly GCA_023338115.1 of Phytopythium boreale. NCBI lineage: Eukaryota > Oomycota > Peronosporomycetes > Pythiales > Pythiaceae > Phytopythium > Phytopythium boreale. Next base: position 20,541 of record JAADYG010000198.1, read on the forward strand.
ACGGCGACCAGGACGTTGGCCATGAGCGTGTATGGGCGCAGGTTGTCAAGCTTGGAGCGCGCATTCAGGTTCTCGAGCACGCCAGCCTCGTGGATGTAGTAGAGACTCGTCATGTCATCCACGACGCGCGGGTTGACGCGGTAGATGTCGCCAATGTCGCGCAGGTCGATCTTCTCCCGGCCATAGCGGCCGTGCACCGTGAGCACGAGGCCCTTCTCGGGGTCCGTGTCGAAGTGCACGACCTCGACGATGCGCCATACGCGCTCCGGGTCGGGCACCCAGATGTGCGCGCCCACCTCGACCGGCGTCTCCTTGAGCGCGGCCAGCACCTCCTGCGTGTTGCGGCGGCGCAGCGAGCTCTGCACGCGCTTCTTGTTCTCGAGCACGAGCCGCTGCGCCACGCTCAGGCTCGACACGTCCACGGGCGCGCCGCTGTGCGGCGTGAAGCGGTCGTACGACGGCAGCGCGCTCGACGGGATGACCCCCACGCGCCCGTTGCCCGCCATGCTGCTGCTGCTTCTTGCTTGTCACGCGAGCGTCTTGTTCAGTTCTTCTCCCTCCTTCTTCTCCCTTCGCGGATTGCGTCGCAGACGACCGGGAACCCCTGGAGCGCGACGGACAGACGAACAAAGACAAGGGGAGGACGATACGCGTGCCGATCGCTCGCTCGCTCGCTCGCTGGGTCTCTCTCAGGGAGGCCGACTCTTCCTTCCCGCCTTTCTCTTTCCTTCCGCCCCGAGGTGGCCGAATGATACTGAACGTGCGAACGACGGACCCAACAACAAGAACCAACTTCTCTCTCCCCCCCTTTATTCTTTTTCCCGGCTTCAATTCGAGCAAGCCGGTTTTCCCTCCCGGTATTACCGTCATTCCGTCGGTAGATACCGGTTCTGTACCGGAGGATAAGAAAAACCGGTACTGGCTCCTCTCTCTGGTGAATAGTGTGGCGCACACTAGTCCGCTGCGACATGGTGACCCGCACGCAGGCAGCTGCGCGTGTTTCTGCTCCTTGACGTCATAGACGCGTGGGTGACCGCGGAGTGTCACCCAAGCGGACTTGCCGTTAGCGCTCCCCAATCCGAAATCTACAGCACACAATACCCTTCAATAACCTATTAAATAGACGTCCTGAAAGCATTGCAGACGAATCAAAGGTCTCATTTACCTCTAAATATTGATATATAGCGGTGAATGCAAGCGAGCACGACGGACGCCTCTTCGGCCCGGGCCGACCCGTCCCGTCACTCGTCGCGCGTTGCGCGAATCTTTTCTCCGCCCGTTTGACCCGCGACCCGATTGCTTGCGGCACACGCGCGTTTCGATCTTTTCTTTTTGCCGTCCTCCCCCCTCCTTTCGGTTGGAAACAATCGATCCTTTGGTCGCTTTCCCTTCTCGACCCCTGGTGGCTGCTGTTCCTGCTCGCCATTTCCTCTTTTGCGCCGGCGAGCCCAAAGCAGCAACACCACTTCCCACCCCTCCACCCGACTACCATGGCCAAGCTCAGCATCAAGAACGTGGACGTCAAGGACAAGCGCGTGCTCATGCGCGTGGACTTCAACGTGCCGTTCGCGTCGGACGGCTCCATCTCCAACACGCAGCGCATCGACGCCGCGCTGCCCACGATCCAGTTCGCGCTGGAGCACGGCGCCAAGGCCGTGATCCTCATGTCCCACCTGGGCCGCCCGGACGGCGCCGTCAAGGCCAAGTACTCGCTCAAGCCCGTGGCCGCCGCCGTGGAGGCCAAGATCGGCCGCCCGGTCACCTTCCTGTCGGACTGCGTCGGCGCCGAGGTCGAGGCCGCCTGCGCCAACCCCACGTCGGGCAGCGTCATCCTGCTCGAGAACCTGCGCTTCCACGTGGAGGAGGAGGGCAAGGGCAAGGACGCCGAGGGCAAGAAGGTGACGGCCTCCAAGGAGAGCGTCGCCGCCTTCCGCGCCAGCCTCAGCAAGCTCGGCGACGTGTACGTGAACGACGCGTTCGGCACGGCCCACCGCGCGCATAGCTCGATGGTCGGCGTGAACCTACCGATCAAGGCGGCGGGCTTCCTGCTCGACAAGGAGCTCGTGTACTTCGCCAAGGCGCTGGACAACCCGGAGCGCCCGTTCGTGTCGATCCTCGGCGGCGCCAAGGTGGCCGACAAGATCCAGCTTATCATGAACATGCTCGACAAGGTGGACGAGATGGTGATCGGCGGCGGCATGGCCTTCACGTTCAAGAAGGTGATCAACAAGATGGAGATCGGCAGCTCGCTGTACGACGACGAGGGCGCCAAGATCGTCGAGGCCATCGTGGCCAAGGCCCAGGAGAAGAACGTCAAGCTGCACTTGCCGACGGACTTCGTGATCGCCGACAAGTTCGCGGCCGACGCCGCGCACAAGATCGTGAGCCAGGACGAGGGCATCCCGGCCGGCTGGATGGGCCTGGACGTGGGCCCGCAGTCGCAGGAGGCCTTCAAGATGGCCATCCTGCGCGCCAAGACCATCGTGTGGAACGGCCCGGCCGGCGTGTTCGAGTTCGACGCGTTCGCCCAGGGCACCAAGGCCGTGATGGACGCCGTCGTGCAGGCCACGGCCAACGGCGCCACGAGCATCATCGGCGGCGGCGACACCGCCACGTGCTGCGTCAAGTTCGACACGGAGGACAAGGTGAGCCACGTGAGCACGGGCGGCGGCGCCAGCCTCGAGCTGCTCGAGGGCAAGGTGCTCCCGGGCGTGGACGCGCTCTCGAGTGCTTGAATCGCCGGCGCCCCGAGCCGCTACTGATGAGATAACTAAGAAGCGTCCGCGCTTCTTAGTTGGTCGTGTGGCGGTGGCGACGCGAGTACTCGGATCAGATGGATGGATGACAAGAAGAAAAATGTAATTGGTTTCTGTTTTTTTACTCATGCGAGTGTTGTTCGGATGCTTGGGTTGACATGCGAATAAGGATATGGGTGGTCAAGCACTTCCACAATACAGTAACGATACGGTATCATGAGAGTGGTGCCATCATCTTGGTTTGAGTATGGAGAACAACTTCAACGACACGGGTCCTTTTGGATACCGTAACACCAACAATCAATAGTCCATCACGACACACGACAACGAAAATCACGACGTGATACTGTATGTGCAAGACGCTTTGTATTCACGTCGTCTTTAGGTGAGCGAGCGTGGACGCGCCGCGCATTGCGCTCCTCCTTCTGCTCTCTATAACATCATCGAGATCCTTGTGAGGCGGATTGACGATAGGAAGGCGGATCACTAGACACAACACGATACACACTTCACGCACAGACTACAACTCGAATGAGGCAAAAGTGCCAGCGGCACGGCGTGTCGAAGGTATTTACCGGGGGAAATCATACAGCAGCGCGGAAAGCAGACACTACACACAAGACGCCGCCGACGAGACGCCAGCAGCGCGCTGGTCCATCCTGCCGCGCCACCGACGACGGCGGCGCAGCAGGTGGGGTGGCGGGGGACGACCCCACCTCGGCCTTAGATGCATTAATAAAAAGAGCGGAGCGCCACACCGACAACAGACACCGAGGGGGCTGGCCGGCACTCGCCGATCCAGCGGGGCTGGCTTGGACCTAGACCTCCGTCGCCGGGTACGTGTTCGAGTAGCTCATGTTGTCGAAGCCGGTCATGGCGCCGTAGTTGGAGTACTGCTGGGTCGACTCGGCGAACTCGCGCGCCGCCTTTCCGTTGTTCCACTCCTCCATCTCGCGCTTGTAGCGCGCGCGATCGGCCTTCTCCTTCTCGACAAAGGGCGCCTTCTGCTCGTCCGTGGCCTTGGACCAGGCCTCGCCGAGCTGCTTCGAGATCTCCGTGTTCTTCATGTCCTGATGCTCCGCCTTGATGCGCGGGCGCATCACCTGGCTGTAGAAGAGGAAAGCGGACGAGGCGCGTTTGGGGGCGTCCGGGTGCTTCTTGGCGCGCTTGTTGGGCACGCGCAGCGGGCCGTCGTAGTTGGCCATCTCCTCCTCGTAGCGCTGCTTGTCGCTCTCGGCCTCGCGCTTCCAGGGCTCCTTGTCCTCGTCCGTCATCTTGCCCCAGGCGTCGGCGATAGCGCGCATGATGTCCGTCACCTTGGCGTTCTCGGGCAGCTGGGACTTGATATGCTCGCGCTTGGCCATCGAGAAGAGGATGTACGGCGACTTGCCGCGCTTGGGCGCGCCCGGCGCCTTCTTCTGCAGCCGCTTGCGCTTCTTGCCATCCTTGTTCAGCGTGCCCCACGACGCCCCTGCATGATCCGACGCGGCTCCGAGCGGCTCCATACTGTGTTCGAGCGCGGGCGGGGTTTCTTTTCTCTTTTCTATGCGTATACTCAAGTCGAGCAAAATCGGAGACTGCGGGATAAACTATACCATACAGAACTCCAAACTGGCCCTCCGGTACACTTGAAACGTGGGCGGCGGGTGGGTCATTCCTCCTCTTCGTCGAGCAAACGCAGGGCTTGTGCTGCGAAGAAGGACGGGACGGGCGACGTGCATTTTGAAACGTTTCAAACTGTTTTATACACGCATGTAGTTTTAAACATCATGCAAAACTGCCCGCCGAAAAGATCGACCAATCGGAATGCTTGAAGTTGACTTTTGACCAATCATCACGCTGATTCTGGTTTTGAATATTTTTCTCCGCCGCTGAACCGCAAATAGAAATGCGCGCCAAGCGAAACGGCCACTTGGTTGCATTTTTGAAGAGGGGCCTCAATTGATTTCGAATTCTAGCAGAGGGCTCTATTCGTCGTTGAAGCTGCGATCCAGCCCGGTGCCCTGTCACGCGCACGACTCGCACACGAGGGCACTAAAATAAATTAGAGCTCTCGCTGACGGCGGCGATTAGTACTCCCCATTCGTTCCAGACAGAGGGGCGGAAAGAACCAAATATTCCTGCGCCACTATCAACGCCACCCCGTTATAGTGACCCTCTCCGAAGGCGACCGCGCCCTCTCTCTTCGCGACGCTCGCTGGATTCTTTCCACCTTTTTGTCCAATCCAAATTGTTAAAATATCTAATATTCATCCAATCAAATGCCACAATATCCCTCCTTTTCAGCCAATCCGAACCATTGCTCCCATCGGCCGCCGCCAAAAGCCCACCAGCCTGCCACCAAGAGCTACAACATCCAAGCGAAAATGGCCAAGCACCACCCGGACCTCGTCATGTGCCGCAAGCAGCCGGGCGTGGCGATCGGGCGCCTGTGCGAGAAGGACGACGGCAAGTGCGTCATCTGCGACTCGTACGTGCGCCCGTGCACGCTGGTGCGCATCTGCGACGAGTGCAACTACGGCTCGTACGCCGGCCGCTGCGTCATCTGCGGCGGGCCGGGCGTCTCGGACGCCTACTACTGCCGCGAGTGCACGCAGCTCGAGAAGGACCGCGACGGCTGCCCCAAGATCGTCAACCTGGGCTCATCCAAGACGGACCTCTTCTACGAGCGCAAAAAGTACGGCTTTAAGAAGCGATGAGCGCCGTCGACGGACGGACCGCGTACTCCCCCCACAATATAGCGCGTAAACTATGCCACTGGACGCCTCGATCGTTGTTATCCATGTCTTACTCACCCGCTCAGGTCGGGGCCATGCTGGAGCGGCGCGAGAGGTACGCGTGGCGCTGCTTGAGCTCGGCGAGGCGGCGCGCGAGGTCCTCGAGGTCGCCCTCGCGCTTGGCGAAGTCCTCGGTGAGCCTCGCCGAGGCCGCGAAGCCCTCCTTGCTGCGCAGCTTGAGCGCGCGCTGGCGGTGCGCGTCGCGCTCCTTCTTGGCCCTGGCGAGTGCGTCGCGGTTGGCGCTCAGCGCCTCCTCAAGCGCGGCCGACTCGCGCTTGAGCGTCTGGTTCTCGGCCAGCACGAACTGCAGCTTCTCCTTGAGGTGCGTCAGCACCTGCACCGTGCTCGTCGTCTTCTTGCGCAGCTTGTGCAGCTCCTCGTTGCGCTCCTCGATCTTCTCGTTCAGCGTCTGGTTCTCGATGTTGAGCGGCTCGAAGTCGATCAGGTGTAGCCCCTCGGCGAGCTGCTCCTTGGCGTGCAGCTGCTGCTCCAGCTTGCGCAGGTGCGTGCGCAGGTTGATGTGCTTGAGCCGCACCTTCTCCACCTCCTGGTCCTTCTTGAGCTCCACCGCCTCGAACTGCGCGATCACGCGCTTCGGGATCGGCTTGCCCGTGCGCAGGTTCTCGGCGCTGCGCGCCACCTCGCGCTTGAACTCGAGGAACGCGTCCTGCACCTCGGTCACCTTGGCCTCCTTCTCGTCCAGCCGCGCCTGCAGCTCCAGCGCGATCTTATCGTACTGCGTCTGCGCCGCCGCCGTCTGCGCCCGCACGTCGTGCGCGCTGCGCAGACACTCGAGGTACCGCTTCGTGTTCTCGCTCGCCGAGGTCTTGTCCTCGCGGCGCGCCGGCTCCCCGCCGCCGCCCGCGTTGCCGCCGCCCGCGGCGCTCGTCTCCTGGATCTTATGCAGCAGCGCCGCCGCCTTCCGTTGCAGTCTGCACGGCGTCATCACTCCACGTTAGCACACGCTCGACTAGACCAGACCAAAGAGGCGATAAACCGACTTGAGGTTGCGCTGCTGGAACTCGTCGCGCCGCTCGACGGCCTCGGCGATGGCCGCGCGGAGGCGACTGGCCTCGGTCTTGGCGTCCTCCTCGTCCCCCGGGCCCTCGTCCTCCTCCCTCAGCGACTCCACCGGCGTCGGCGTCGGCATCGCGTTGGTGCCTGAACTGATCGTCATGACCGTCTCAGTCGCCCAACAACAGTTGAATGAGGCAGACGACCCGACGCGACCAAGAAACGGACTGGGCGCGGACGGCTACTTGTCTGTCTGCGGTCACCTTCGGCTATATTTACGCCGATCATCGACTATCAGTGTATCGCACCACTACCATCACCTCTACAGCTCCAACTGGATGCGCAGGCGCCAATCGCTCTGCATCTCCGCGTAACTGGTGTCGTCGTCTCCGCCCGTGAGTTGCTCGACCAGCTCCACGCGAAGGCAGCGACTGATGCGTTGCAGTAGGTCTGGAGCGACGAGGTCGTCCATGAAGGTGTCCACGGCTGGAGGAAGGCTCACGTGCAGTTTGTGGAGCGCCAGCGCCTCCACCTTCGCAGCGTCCACGATCGACGTCGCGACGACCTGCGAGGCGGGCGAGTACGCCGAGCACAGCAGCGCGTACTTGTCCTGGTGGACTTTGAGGTGGAGGTGGACGGCCAGGTACCGACTGTCGAACCCTACGGCCGCCCCCATCCAGCGCTGCAGCACCCTCGACGCCTCAATGACGTCGCTAGCACTGCCGTCGTGATCTCCGCGATGGGTGAAGAACCGATCCGCGCACGCTCGAGCTTGCTTTTGGTCGAGGACCAAGGCAGGGTTGGCCAAAGCGGCTTCAACCTCGTCCTGCCGTTGGTGGAACTGGTCGCTGGAGTCGCTGTCAGCCTCGTTGCTGCGCTTTGAGACGCGGATGAACGAGCTGAGGTGAGCCATGACAGCGGATCGTGGCAGTCCACCGGCGGCCTCCGTTGTCTTTGGGTCGCCAGCAACGAGCTGGCGGGCGAGGTCCTCGGGCAGACCCAGCATCGCGGCAAGCGTTGGCAGCGACAGCTCGAGGGAGCTGGAGGCGCTCGTGCTGGGCTCGTACAGCTCGATCTGCACTGACGTCTCCTTCTCGTCATCGGGATACATCGCTAGCACCACCTGAGTGTCGTCGACGGCGCGCACCGCCTTGAACAGCAGCTCGCGCTGCTGCCTCCTGTCCGGATTGCGTCTCGTACCGTTCTTTGCAGCGGGCGGAGGTGGAAAGAAGTACTCGCTCAGGAACAGCCGACTGCAGCGTCCGTCTCGCCGCTGCTCGATGCCCACGTGGTCGATCACCACCAGCGCCAGCTCGCGCTGACATCGCTGCCGCTCCGGTTCGTCGCCTTCCGTCGGCTCACAGTCGGCAGCACCGACGCGCAGGAGCTTCACTCTATCGCCGACCACGTGAAGCAGGTCGGTGGGCTCCAGCATGAGCGAAAGCCGCTCGCTAGTGGCGCACACGTACGCGTCGACGCGCCACCGGCGACGCCTGTCGCTCGAACCGGAGCTGTGATACCGACCCGCGACGTCGAAGAAGGTGAGGATCACGCGTCCGCAGCCAGCGAGCACCTTGGCCCGCGACAGCACCTTGACGCCTCGCTCGCTCGCGTGGTCGATGAGCTTCACAGCGTTGACTTCCGCGTCGCCCTCGAGCGCGCAAGTGATTGGAGTCGCCTTTTGCTTGGCGAACAGCCGATCTCGCAAGAACATGACCCTCAGCTCGCGGCGGCGTCTCCGCTGCTCGCGCTCTCGATACTCGCGCATCACCGACGGAGCCGACACAGGCGGTGAAGGGGCTTCAACGTCCGGATCAACAAGCAGCGCCTCTGTGCGCGCTTCGACGATGTGGCAGATGAGCGCCTGGACGCTGGAGGAAGAGATGAGCGAGGCCTTGTCAGGCCCCACGACCTCGCGGAGATCGCGGCGACCGTCAATGACTGCGGTCGCGTGGCTGCTGGTCGACGGGTGATAGACCTTGAACGTGATCACGAGCGCGTCTTTCTGGAGGACGCGGTCCTTCGGCACTAAAGGCACAAGCCGCTCGCGGATGGCGGCCTTCATCAGCACTTGGACCACCAGCAGCTGCCCGTTCGTGCGGTGTGTGCCGCGATGGACCAGCTCCTCCTTGTCGCAGTGGAAGCACCACTTGGACGGGCGGGGCGCGCTATAGTCTGCGTCCAGCATCACGTCCTCCCGCTCCGGATCGTCTTCATCTAGCAGCACAACACACGACGGCGCGACTTGAACGTCTGAACCGGTCGGTCCAGTGGACATTGCCGTCGCATGCTGGTCTAGCGAGGTATTAAGACCACTCCTCAGTTGCCGTGACGCGCGGCAAGATGGAATAACGCCGCTGGGTAGTCGCACAGTCACGCGGCCAGCTCCGTCGTGGTCCCCACACCACTCAAAGGTCGATCTGACCAGCTGACGACTCGTGTGAGCTCGCTGCTCGGTCGATGCCCTTGCCCACGACCGGTTCTCCTCCATCCACGTCTCGATTTCGCAGTCGCGGATCGTCAGCGCATGCTCCTCGCACGACTCGGGCTCGTACACGCGGAACAAGAACCCTCGCTCCGATGTGTCCGCCTCACAGGACTCGACTTGGACGTATACGCGCACTCGTCGAGTCGTCTTGGGCACTAGATGATGCGGGACAGGGGAGTGCAGCAAAGCTGCGGGGAAACGCGTCAGTACGCGGCGCACCGCCAGCCCATCCACACGTCTAGTGACAGGAGTGATCTGCTTGGTCAGTTGCTTGACATGCTCCACGTCTCCATCCTCGTTGCCGGCGTCGTCTTCGTCCTCGGTGTCGTCGTCGTCGCCGCCGGAGCTGAAAGTGAAGCGGAATACCCTCGCGACACATTGCTGAAGCCGCGACTGGCTGGTGAACCGCGACACCCGCACAAAATCTTGCAGGTCGCGCGCCGACAGCGCCACCTCCAGCCGCCGACTTGACCGCGGATGGTACAGCTGCGCTGCGAACGAGCGCTCAACGTGCATTTCCACGACCGACAGCAGCCACGGCTCCTTGGCGCCATTACCGTCACAGCTGGACTCCCGATCACGCGGCAACCGAACGGCTCGACGCACGAGCACGCGGCCAGGCGCTCTCTCCTTGGTGCGGACGCGTATCCGGACAGTCAAGGCGCGGCTGCAAGCATCTCCAGCTGGGTTCGACGCGCAGGACGCCAGTAGTTGGTGCGCAACGACCGCTGGAATCGCGCGGCGGCCACGACCGCACGCATTTGACCGCTTAGAGCGGCTCTGCATCGCGTAGAACATGTGCAAGCGGTCGAGCACCATGCTTGCCAGTCGGGGAGGGGAAACGGCGGCCACGTGACGCGCTCGGTCGGCGCTCATGCGCTCGAGAATGCTCTCGAGACCCACGACTGTGCGTGTACTGCCCACGCTGTTTGAGGGGATCAAACGCCGGTGTCCGTCACTGTAGACGCCGCTGATGGAGTCGCTGCTGTGGATGAACGCGTCCACTTGCACGCGGCCCCGCGAGAGTTCCGAGAGCGTGACGGTCGCGAGGAAGCCGCCGATGCGCATGACGCGGTGCAGTAGGCGCACCGCGCGTGGCCGCACGACCAACTGCGCCGTGCTGTCTAAAGCTGCTGGCAGGCTCACGTTGCCCATTGCCAGTGACCGCGAGTTGTCGCCGACCAAAGCGTTGTCAGCGCTGTAGCCTCCCGACTGCAGCACGCACAAGCGCACCAGCCGATCGTACAGCTCGGACCGCGTGGCGGGAGGGCGCTTGGCGTCCACGCGCTCGAGAGAGTTGGGCGCGAGCAGCGCGTCGACGTGCGACTCGGAGATCGCCGTGAGCCACCGGCGGCTCGAGCTCGGGGCGTATGCGCTGAAGAAGATCCGCTGGCAGTCGTGAAAGACCGAAACGACGCACCGCTCGCCGTTGTAGAGGGCGTGCGCTGCGCGATACACGCACGCGTCCGCCAGAGAGGCCTCCAACAGCTCTCGCGTGGCAGAACTCTCTCCGGCAGCGACGGCATCAGCCGATGAAACGACGTCATTAACAGGAGTATCGTCATCAAAGGCTACATCATGGGCAGCGTCGCTCTTCCCGGCGTTGCAGTAGGTGATGACGCCGCCGAAGAGCCCGAGAACAGGCGAGCTCCGCGTGACGTCGCCGGCGATTCCGTTGCCGTCCGCGATCATGTGCGCCAGCGACACGGTCGCCTCCACCCAGGCCGCAAGCGCGAACACGAGATGCGCGCCGCCGTTGGGAATATCACCGCTAGTACTGCTGACTACAGAGCGTGGCTGAAGCGAGAGCGCGTGGTGGCGAGTGGGCCACGTCGGGTGGCCTATATACCGGTCCAGGGCCGCGAGGTTGTCGCGAGGAACCGCATCGGCGCGTACCTGCGCGAGTTTGAGCTGCAGGAAGCGAGGGTTTGCCAGCAGTCTTCTCGCGAGTCGCCAGCTCACGACTGGTAACTGCCCGCTTGGCCCGGTGTACGTCTTCCCCGGCGTCAGCAGCACAATCACCGCCTCCATGGCGATCACCAGTGCGGCAGGCGCCTTCGGACTCTCGTTACTAGCGGCGGCGTCGCTGGCAGAGCTCATCGCGAGCATTTCCATGGCGACTTGGCGCTGGCTGAGCGAGAATAGGTGCTCCGCCGCAGCCTCCATCGACGTCTTCAGGTCAGCATCAGCTATTGTGACGTTCTGGTCGGATTGATCACATGCTGTAGCCGGAGCGAGCTTCTTCCCGCCTTCTTCTCGGTCGTCCACGGGCTCTGGTCGATTCCGAGCAGAGCTCTGGAGCAAGACGCAGTGCGGAGACGGGTGGATCGCGGCTTTGACCGCTGCGAACGCGCTCAGGAACCGCCGCCGCGTCGGGTCGCGCAGTCCGATGTCCGCTTCAAGCACGACGCTGTAGCCCAGCGCGACGGCTGCACGGACCGCGCCCACGTCGAACATAGGGACTTCATAATCTCCCGCCGATCGAGTTTTTGCCCGCAAATCACCCCTGACCGTCGTGATTGACCGCGTTCCTGGTGCATTCACCATTGACAAGGACTTGGCCCCGTCGGAATCATCTCGACAGCGGTTGATCACCACGAACCGACCGGGAAGCGCAGCCATGAGCCGGCCAAGGACGCTTCGCTTGGCGCGTGTAGGTAGATCCCGCCCCACGACGACAACTACCGCGCGCGTGCGGCTGCTGCGTGGCCCGTTGCCACGGTCGCCGACCGACGACAGCAGCTCGCGGGGCACAAAGTGCCGTGCCGTGGCCTCCTCGCTGATGGCGTTATCCTTCGCCTCGGTTCTCTCGAGTGCTCGCTCTCGCGCGCTCAGCTCCTTGGTCACAACGAAGTACGAGTCATGGGGGTCATCACCGCCTCTATCGTTGACTGAGGCGCCGTCACGGTCAGGAAGCACGCTCTGTAGGCGAGACACTTGCGCGTAGGCCACAACCCACTGGTAAATCGCGCACGCTGCTCGAGCACCACGCGGGAGCGCCTCGAACTGCTGCGAGCTGAACGCTCGGTCGCTTGCCAGTGTGTCTAGCAGCGCGCAGCCCAGCGCGGATCCTCGGACGTGGCGCTTGGCGTCGCTGGCGGCCAGTCCGATCTTGTGCATCCTGCGCAACAGGGAGACGGAGCAGCCGAGGAACTGCGAGGCCTCTCGCCACCGCGCGTTCGGCACGTCCCACTCGCCGTCGCTGTCGCTTGTGAACAGCATCAGGACGCGAACGAGGCCGAGCACCAGCGGGGACAGCGGTCGATCGGACGGCGAAGCGCCCGTGAGAGTCGGCACCGCCACCATCTTCGCGCACGCGGCCGCGAGCTCCTTCAGGTCGGCGGCCGAGAGCTACAGCTCGGACGCCTCGTCCATCACGGCACTAACCAGTTGGGAGCGGGCAGCGAACAACCGGCGGATGCGGAGCATGCGGACGCGTCCCAGGCGCCCGCGGACGACTCGCTGGATCTCCCGCGCGCTCTGCTGGATACGCAGCGCGTGGCGCTTCTTGCGGACCTTCAGGCGCGCGAGCATGCCGCGAGCCGCGCGCTGGAGCACCAAGACGGCCGAGCGCTGCCAGTACAGCCGAGCGACGCGTCGTCGGGCTAGGAACCCGCGCGCGCCGGCCTGGATGAAGGTGCTGGCGACCACGAACGCGACCTGTATGCGCACGAACGCGGCTCGGGCCAGCATCCCGCGCGCCTGCGCCTGGATGGCGGTCGCGCACAGGTGCTGCACTGTGAACGCGGCCAGTTGGTGGGCGTTTGCTCGAGTGGCGTCGAGTGGCTGTGCACCGACAGCGGATGAGGACGAGGACGGTCGAGAGCGGACCTGCTTGCCGTCCTCGACTGCTGCTCGGTTGGACTTGCACGCGTCGATCTTTGAGCGGTGCTAATTCACGACACCACACACGGTTAGCACCACATCGTAGAGTCAAACACCCGGGAGTACATCACAAACCGTACCATGTCGTCGACGGCGGTCTTCTGGGCGGCCTTGTACGTCTCGACAATGTCCTGCTTGCGCGCGATGTTGTCGCGCTTGCGCTCCCAGACCGCGCGCTTCTCGGCCAGTTCGTGGCGCAGCGCCGACGCTTCAGCCCGCGACGCGGTCATCAGTTCATGCAGCTCCTGCCCGAGGTGCTGGAGGCCCGGGATGCTCTCAAAGTACGCGACGTCCATCTCGTTGCGCTCGACCTGCTCCCTCAGCGCGTCCATGACGCCCTCAAGCTGCCTCAGCGCGCGCTTCTCGGTCTCCAGCGCGTCCTCAAACTGCGCGCCCCGCGATCGCGACCGCACTGGCGGCCGGCGAAGGTGGTTGTTGGACGTGGAGCCGGCGTGTTTCGAGCTGGGGATGGCACTCTGCGGTTTGGAGATCGGTCCGAGAACACCGGCGCGCTTCTTGGCGACCTGCTTGCCCGTTAGCGCGGACCCTTCGCCCGTCATCGCCCCGTTCACAGGCGAAGATCCAGACTCGCTTCGCAGATCGTCGCCCTGATGAGTGCTGCTGCTACCACCGCCGTCCGCCACGACATACGCGCCTCCCGACATGTCCACCATGTTGGCTCGCCGCTGGGCCTCGGCCGCCGGCACGATCCGTCCCTGCCAGTCGCGCGCCAAGCGCCCACACCTCACCTCCTCCTCCAGCAAAACCGCCTCGGCGTCCTGGATCCGCGCCATGTCGAGGTCGCCGATCTGCGAGGGCAGCACACTCGCCTGCTGCCGCCGCTGTCCCCTGGTCGCCGGTCGCAGCTCCTCCTTGGCCTTGGACGCGAGGCTTCCGCCAGGCATCAGCGACGACGTCGGGATCAGCTCGTCGTCGTTGACCACGCGCGTCTCGTACGGGTTCTTGGCTCGCTTCCGTTCGATCAGCGCCCACGCCGCCGCAGCTGCTGCGGTATCCATACGAGCATGTTCAGGCGCTCTCTTGCCGCCCACCTCGATGAATTGGCTCTAGTCGGCGGTGGGACTGATCGCGGGACGCTCGGGCGAAGAAGCCGTCGTCTCGCCCAACTTGGCGCGGCAGTCGAGGTTCACGGGCAGCACGAACGGGTTGCGCTCGAGCGTGAAGCCGAGCCACTGTGTGAGCGCCGCGTGCTTGCCGAGGAACTCGAGGTCGGACGGGATCTTGAGCAGGTAGTTGACTCCGTTCCACAGGTACGGCGCTGCGTCCTGGCCGCCGCCCGAGCGCTTCTGGGCCTTCTTTCGCCACGTTACGACCGCCTCGACGGCCTCGAGCGTCGCGACGCGCACCAAGTCCAGCACGTCGACCGTCTCCCCAAGTGTGCGCCGCTCACCTTGCCCTCCGCGCTCGCGCGCGCCAACCGCTCGAGATACCCTTCTCGCACGAGGATGCACTTGACGACCTCGAGCTCCTGGGTGGGACGTGTTGCAGCCGGTCAGATCACAGAGTCAAAGGCGAGAACAATGGAGAAAGCAGAGAAGAGGTACCTCTCCAGTGTCGATCGCCGTTGTCGAGGATGAGTACGCCAAAGAGGATGAAACCTTGGGCAGCCGCCCGGCCGTCGCGGTCTTTAGAATTGGATACCACAAACACCACAACCGCATGAACACGAGTGGTTTGACCAGCCAACGTTGGAGCCTTCGATGCGAGAGCCTCACCTTGTCCGGCGAGGCGGTTCGGAGCGAGCGAACGTCCGTCCTAGTGCGCTTCTTGGCGATGGCGGGGAACTCGACGCCCCCACTACAGCAGCAGGTCAACCGCCAGACAACAGCATCGGAGTTAGCTCCTGTCTTACCTGATACTTAGGCTCACAGATCGTACGCGTTGGCTCTCCGCGCCGGCCGGCCGCGCTCCTTGGCCGGGGAGGGCGACGCGGCGGCCGTCGTCCCCGTCGCCGCCTGCTTCATTGTCACTCTCGCGGTGATCGGCTACGCGCAGCGGCGCATTCCTGTGCGTCGACCAGGCGTTGGAGCGGCCACTGCTATTGACCGGTCAGCCGACGGGTCTATTCACGCAGTTTCAAATTTGGCGCGACGATTCGAGGCATCGGCCGCGAAACAACTACTTTGTACTTCTCTCTTCCTCCTCTCCCTGCTCTTCCTGCCGCCTACGTGGTTGAGCGCTGGACGAGCGACGCGAAGATGGACCCGGGGCGGGCCAGCAGCTGCGCGGGGCTCGCGAGTTCGGCCACTCGGCCCGCGTCCATGACGACGATCTTGTCGCAGTGCATGATGGTGTCGATGCGGTGCGCGATGATGAGCACTGTCCTGTCGGCGAAGACCTCGCGGATCGTGGCCTGGATGAGCGCGTCCGTGGCCGAGTCGACGCTCGCGGTGGCTTCGTCCAGCACCACGATCCGGCTGCCCTTGAGCAGCGCGCGGCAGATGCACAGCAGCTGCCGCTGACCCACGGACAGGTTCTCTCCGCCCTCGGACACGCGGAAGGCAAGTCCCCCGGCGGCGGCGCTCCCTCCCCGCTTGTCGGCGACCGTGTCGGCCAGGTGGACGTGGCGCAGCGCGGTCCAGATGGCCTCGTCCGAGTACTCGCCGAACGGGTCCACGTTGTCGCGCAGCGTCCCGCTGTACAGCACGGGGTCCTGCGGGATGATGGCGAGTCCGCGCCGCAGCTCGGGCAGCCTCAGGCGCTGCACGTCGACGCCGTCGATCAAGACGCGGCCGCTGTCGAACGCGCAGACGCGGAACAGCGCGGCCATGAGCGAGCTCTTGCCGTCGCCCGTGCGTCCGCAGATGCCCACCTTCTCCCCCGCGGCGACGCGCATGCTGACTCCGCGCAGCACGAGCGGCAGCGAAGACAGAGCGCGTCGAACTCGATCTCTCCGCGCGTCGGAGACCAGTCGGTGAGCGAGTCGCTGTCGCTGTCGGGCTCGCTGGCGATGGAGCGGAAGTGCAGCAGCCGCTCCACGCTCGTCATGGCGTTGTCGGCGCGGTCGATGGCGCGCATGACCCACTGGACCTGCGACGCGAGCATGAGCGCGTACGTGAGCGCGAGGCCCGAGACCGTCGCCCCGAGCTGTCCCTTGGTCGCCACGAGGTAGAGCGAGACGACGGCGATCACGAGCACGGAGAGCAGATCGAGCCGCACCGCGAGCCAGCGGCCGACGGACCAGTAGGTCAGGTACAGCGACGTGTTGGCGTCGACGAGCTGCTTGTTGGTCCGGACGAACCGCTGCTGCCGCCGGAACGCGCGGATGGTGGCCAGGCCGGTCAGCGTCTCGCTGAACAAGTTGTAGACAGGCGAGCGCGTGATGCCCTCGAGCCGCTTGACCTCCGCCGACGTCTTCTTGAAGTACAGCCCCACGAGGACGAAGGTGATGGTCACGGGCACGTACGACACGGCAATCCAGTAGGATGTGAAGGCGGCCACCACGAGTGAGCCGAGGCACACGGACGCGTTCTGGAACAGGAGCTGGTACTGCTGCGGCAGGATTGAGTCGACCTGGTCCAGGTCGTTTGAGAACCGGTTGAGGATGCGCTCGATGGGCGTCACGTCGAAGTACAGCGTGATGGGCGCGCGCAGGACCCGCCGGAAGAACTCGTTGTGCAGGTTGCTGGAGCTGCGCACGGCCAGCTCGACCAGCAGCAGCGCGCGTCCGAGCGTGGCGAGCGCGCAGACCACGATGATGCCGAGATACCACATGCCGAACGCCGTGCCCGAGTACGTCGGGTCGACACCGTAGCGGGCCGCCATGTTCTTGGCCCAGTGGCTCGGCCACCAGTCGACCACCACCCGCACGCCCTGACTGGCCGCGTACGCCGCCACCAGCGTCAGCAGCACCGCCACGCCGTTGAACCCCGTCTCGTCGAAGTAGGTCCGGTACGTCTGCCCGCTCACGCGCCCGCGCACTCGGTCCTCCTCCTGTACCAGGCGCGCTCCGCCTCGGTCGTCGCCGCCCGTGTCATCATCGCCCTGTTCTACTTCCGTGCCTTCCATCCGAGCCGCTTCCGGCTCCTGGACTCCGCTCTCCGGCCCGCCAACGACTTCTCCTTCGACATCGTCAGTAGTTGCAGGGTTTGCGCTGTCGATAGTAGCAGCACCAATAGGCTGACGCTGGGCGCGCAAGTCGGGGAAGCGACTTGCAACGTCCGCGTACGTGCCATCACCGACGATGTGTCCGCTGTCGACGACGACGACCCGGTCGGCGTGCTCCAGCAGGTCGTAGTGGCTGTTAAGCACGAGCAGCCGCGTCTTGTCGGCCGCCAGCCCGACGACGCAGCGGGTGAAGATCGCGTGCGCCACGTGCGGGTCCACGGCGCTGAGCGGGTCGTCCAGGACCAGGATGTCGTAGTCGCGGCTGTACATGGCTCGGGCGATGGCCACGCGCGCCTTCTGCCCTCCGCTGAGGTTGATCCCGCGCTCGCCGATCTCCGTCTCGTCGCCGTTCGGCAGCGCCTGGAGGTCGAGCGACAGCTGCGTCGCCTCCAGCACGCGGGCGTACCGCTCCGCGTCCAAGTCGGCGTCGAAGAGGATGTTCTCGCGCAGACTCAGGTTGCGGATCCAGGCCTCCTGGCTCACGTACGCGATGCGGCCGGCCACGTTCATCTGCCCCGACACGAGCCGCATCTCGCCCAGCAGCCCGCTGAGCAAGCTCGACTTGCCCGACCCGACCGTGCCCACGATCATGACCAGCTCGCCGCTCTTGACCTCCAAGTTGACACCCGAGAAGCGGAAGCCGGCGTGGCCGCGCTCAGAGACGTCCGTCGCGGCGGAGTGCAGTCGAGAGCGCTTCTCCTCTGTCGAAAGCGACGGCGAAGGAGCAGAGCCGGTCTCGACGACGACGACTGCGTCCGCGGCCTGGGCCGATGACGACCACTCAAAGTGTGCATTTCGGATGGAGATGCTGCCGGTCTCTTGATGCACTTCGGCCGCTTCGAGGGGCTTGTCCGCTTGGAACTCGTCGCTGCCGAGGAACGCGTCGAGGCGGCTGTACGCGACCTTGCCCTGCGAGAGCGCCGACACGGCCTGCGGCAACGCCGTGGCCGCCGAGCGCGAGATATTGACCATGGCCACCATGGTGAACGCGTCGATGACGGAGATGGTGCCGTGCACCAGCACGTAGACGCCGAGCGAGACGCCCGCGAGGAACGCCGGCGTCAGGAACAGCATGACCGTGTTGCCGACCTGGAGATAGTGGAACTTGCGGAGGAAATGCACCTCGCGCGCGCGGATGGTCTCCACTCGGCGCGCCGCCGACTCCTCCCACGCGTAGAACTTCATGACGCGGATGCCCTGGAGCACCTCGGACGTCACCTTGACGCGATCGTCGACGACGGCGAGCAGTTGGCGCTGGGCGGTCGCGATCTGCTCGCCCTGCCGGGCCGACACGACGAGCAGCAGCACGAGCACGACGGCGGCCGCGAGCGCAGCGTAGACGTTGAATAGGAACGCGAGCACGACGACGGTCGTGACGAACGCGAAGAAGCCGAACACGAGCCACGGGCCCTGCATCATGGTGTTGAACACGCGCTCGGCGTCGACGCTCATGAGGGTGAGCACCTCGCCCGCCGTGTACGCCTGCCTCGCCGTGCTGGACAGCCGCAGCGACTTCTGGTAGACGAGGTCCATGGTGAGCGAGCGCATGTTGACGCCCACGCGCGAGGTGAGGAAGAAGCCGTAGTTGAGGCACGTGGCGGACAGGAAGGACGCGACGACCATGAGCAGCCACAGGACATAGCCGCTCTGGACGCCGAGCAGGTTCGCGCGGTCATTCAGGAACTGCAGCATGGCCTGCGCGACGTACGCCTGGAAGGCGAGCGCGGTGATGGAGAGGAACATGTTGGCGAAGATGACGGCCAGTTCGTGGCGGAAGGTCCGGACGAACGCCCACGCCAGGGGCGACAGCCCGAACGGAGCGCCGGTCTTGGGCGAGTACTCGCGTCGGAAGCGCGCTTCGAGCGAGTCGCACGCGCCGGCCGCGCACACGGGCCAGATGTCGTGCCGCTCGACGATCTGGCGCGCGCCCAGCGATAGCAGCGGCTGGATCCAGTGGATCATGGCCAGAGACACGAGCGAGGCCGACGCGAGCGGGTTGGGCAGCTCGCCGAGCGGCTTGGCCGGCGGACCAGAGGCTCTGGGAGTCCGCGGAGCCGCCACATAGTCGGCTGCTCTGCCGCCGGTAGTGGCGTCGGCTCCAGGACCGAGTCGACGCATAGCGCTTCCCATGCGTTCGGGCGGCTCGGCTGATGATATTGGCGTGGTGGGTCGCTAGCGAGTTGGGGAATGCGAAGGCCGAGGGGGCACAAACAATTACTGTATGGCGGGTGCCTCCCTTCCCGGGTGCCTCCACTGACGAGACGAGATCGTCAACTCAACAGAGCGGAGCCCGTGAAGTTGGTAGGTATGGGGTGATGGTGTAGTGCACCAAAAGACAACGCAAACTGACCAACCACCAATAACGTGGGTGCAACAGTTCAACACGATGCCCACGGTGCAGTGCCCTACTGTATGTACACTGTACACTGGACCACACGCAGGCTGAAATCGTCGCAGCAGCATTCGCATCGTCTACGCTCCGTGGAGGATGTGCTGCGCGCCCTCACTCGCTCCACGGCTCGCGTTTGATTGGCCCGCTGGCTAGGAGACTGGCAAGTCTAATCACGCGATGAGATGGAGCGTTATCCACCAACTCGAGGGCGCAACCCAGGCCCGGGATGATCAGCAAGGATGAAGTGACCCGGAGCATCCCCAGTGGCGCGTGATGCGCAGACAAGTCATGCGGACAGCGGGCTACACGCGTGAGTGTACACTGTAATGTACACTCGCGGCCCCTTGTGAGTCGGGCGGGCGCTTCTAGTCTCTGGTCGTGCGACTCGCCTCGATCCTCAAGGATGGTGCGTCTGGTGGCTCCCACCGTATACTGTGATACAGTGTAACCGAGCCCCGTCGAGCATGTTCTTTTCATTTCATCCACCACTGCATTTTGGAGTTCTGGTTTAACACGGCTCCTCCCGCGTCGCAGAGGCACAAACCAACGGATCGCGGCGCCGCCTCAACGTTGCGTTTCGCGCTGACGCCGCCGCGCATTCACGACCGGCTGACTCCGCAGTGCTGCGTGTATTGCAGTAGTGTACACGAAAGATGCATCAATGCGTGCCAAGCCGTCCTGCGCTCACTCGCCCGCCTGGATAACCCGCTGCAGCTCGGCCAGCGCCTGCAGGATGGCCCCGTCCGTCTCTTTGTCGCCCGCGCCCCTCTTCACGTCGGTCGCATCCGATCGCTCCTCTTTCTCTGGTTTGCAGCGTCGCGGACCATGCCGCTCGTCGAGTTCGCGGCGATACCTCTGCGCGGCTTTGGCCGCCTCCTGCTTCCGCAGCTCGCGGACGTCGCGGCACACTGGGCTCTTGGTCGCAAAGGCCTTTGCGCGCGTCGTCAGCGGAACACCGGCGCGTGGGACGCCTCGGAACGGCAGCGCACCGTCCTTTGACCCGCCTGAAGAAGCCTTGCGCTCTCGACTGGAACCTGAGGGAGAGCTCTCAACATTGACCGGCGCCTTCCACTGAACATCATCGGCGAGGACACCGACGCGACCGAGGTCCGGCAGATGCTGGCGGTTCACGGCGGCTTTGTCGTCGGCGGGCGCTCCACACCCGCTCGGCACTTGCTGTTCGTTGTCACCTGCCCCCGCCTTGTTCCCTGGCGAGTACTGGAGACGCATCTCCTGCAGCTTCTTGAGCGCAAAGCGCAGCTGGTCCTGCCGCTCTTGCTCCCGGATGGCCATCAGCTGCTTCTCGAGCGGGTCGTCCGCCGCTGTGACTCCCTTGTGGCCACGTGCAGAGGCTGGACGACTGGCAGGCTGCTCCACGGCGCTTGGTGCTTCAACACTAGTTGATTTACTCTTCAAGTCCACTTGGACGCCCAGCCGCGCGAGCTGATCCGCCAGCACTTGCCGCCCCTTGTCATCGCCACAGCCCGAGCTTCGACCGCCCAGTCGGTCCGCTGCATACCGCTGCAGATGAATCCGCAGGCTCGGGTCTCGGAGAATGGCGTCCATGGTCGGCCGCTGATCCGGGTAGAACGTCAGCATGGTGCCCACTAGTCGCACGAGAGCGGGCGAAGAGGACGCCGGCAGCGGCGGGTACTTGCCCGAGCAGATCTTCCTTATGAGGTGGGCCGTGCTGGTGCCCGTGAAGGGCGGCGCGCCGGCGCACAGCTCGTACAGAACGCACCCGAGCGCCCAGACGTCCGAGCTGAAGGTGTACGCCTTGTCCTCGAACATCTCGGGCGCCATGTACAGCGGCGTGCCGATGACGGTGGCCGCGACGTCCTCGGCCGCGCCTCCCAAGTCGCGCGCGATGCCGAAGTCTCCGAGCACGAGGAAGCCGTCGTTGGAGAGGAACACGTTGGCCGTATTGACGTCGCGGTGCAGGATGCGCAGCGCGTGCATGTGGTGCAGCGCGAGCGCGAGCTGCACGAACCAGAACCAGATCTTGTCCTCGCTTGGCCAGCTGCGACTACTAACGGCCCGCAAGTGCGTGCGCAGGTTGCCTCCGGAGCAGTACTCCATGATGATGAGCTGCTTGGAGGACGCGAGCAGCCGGATCAGGTTGGGTGGCGCAGCTTCTTCATCACATTGGCCTCCATGGACCAGCTGCCGGCATTTTCTGGCGGATTGGACGGCACGTGGACGTGACGAAGCACCTTGGCGCACACGAGCTTACCGTTAGATCGCTTCTCGCGCACGAGGAACACGCTGCCGAACGAGCCCTCGCCCAGGAGCTTGATCCTGAAGGCGTGAGAGGCGGTGAGCATCGCTACACGCCACATAAAGGCTCACAAAGGTTCACAAAGGCGCGTACTTGACGTAGTTGTCCATCCCGACACGAGCGGGTAGATCGGACGATAGAACTTGGTGACTGGCACTGGAACTTGAGCTGATCGAAAGCGGATTGAGCTGCCTGCCAGTCAGCTCCGTCGGCATCTAGACGCTATAAATACAGCAGCCATTCTGGAACGCGAGACAACAGCGCTGCTTACGTGGGGGTAAACGCGCTCCTTGTTGGTTCTTTCTCGTGGTTGCAGCGGCACCACACAGACTCGCCTCGGCCGCTCTGCTACAGCCAGACGCCACCGTCTTCGTCCTCGTCCGGCTCCTCGTCTGAGTCGAATCGGTGTGGCTCTTGCCGTTGCACCTGCTGCGGCTTTGACGTACTCGACATCGCGCGGTGCCGAGGAGATGACTGCGCCTCCGACGTTCGCTGCACGACCGACCGGCCGTGTCCGCTATCGTTCGCGTGGACATCTCCGCTTCCACTGAGGCTTTCGCGCGACTTCTTGCGGGAGAACACCTTGAACAGCGACGACCGCAAGCCGCGCATGACGTCCGAGTTCTCGAACTCCTCGCGATCACGCGCAGCGTCAACGTCCGAGTGGACCGACGACCGACGGCTGCCCATCGAGGACGCGCTCGACATCCGTCGCTCCCGCTCGAGCTGCTCGCGCACGTGCTCCAACTCCTGACGCACGCGCGCGAGGTCCTCCTGCTTCTCCTGCTCCATCTTGATGGACCGCTGCTTGGAATGCTGTGCGGCCAGGCGAAGACAGCGCTCCATGCTCTGCACCGACGCTCGCAGCTCCTCCGCCTCCCTCCGCGCCTTCTCCAGGTCTTGCTGAAGCTTCTCCTGCTTGGCGTCGCCCGTCGGATCGGCACTAAGCGGCTCGAACTTGCGCAGATGGTCGATCTCCGGCAGACCAATCGCGGCGCGCAGCTCGTTCACCAGCATGACCTTTTGCTCTTCTTTTGAGCTGGGGACTGCAGCAACAGCGGGCTCGCTCTGTCGGAACGACGCGACGGACGACGGTAACGGCAAGTGCGCGTACTCTTCATCGTCCGCCAAGGTCGAGCCGCTCCTGTCGTACCACTGGTCGACGCCATGGTCGTCATCTTCATCGCCACTCATTCCCTCGACATCGTTCAGATCTGGACCCAAGCTGGGCGACGAAAGTGCCGCAGGGTCCCCAGAAGCGGCCGCCGCCGCCGCCTCGGCCTGTTTCCGAGTGCGTCGGTCGCGCACCATGCGCCGCAGCCGCGTGCGCATCTTGGTTAGCACCACGAGCTGGTTCAGCCGCTGCTTCATCTCGTCGTTGTCCGAGCGCATCTTGCTCACGAGCGCCTCCTGCTCCGACAGCGCGCGGTCCTGACTTGCCTGCGACGCCTCGAAGGCCGCGTCCAGCGCCTGCTGGCTCGCATCCAGCCCCTGGACCTGTTGGATCCACGCCGCGAGCCCCTCGGCGCGCTGCAGCAACGCCAGCGCCTTCTTCTTGACCCTGGAGAGAGCATGCAACACAAACACTCGGTCAGTTCCGGCTGGTCACTTGACAACAAGCAATGCCGTCGTGAACGTACACGTCCTGGAGGTGCGGCGCCTGGTGCTGCTGGCGCCCAATGCCGATCAGCAGCTGGCCAGCGAGGATGTAGTCGTCGATCGCCGTGTACACGTGCCGTAGTCGCTCGTTCTCGATCGCGCGCTGCGCCACGCGAACGGCCTCGCTGTACTCGGGACCGAGCAGCTGCGCGGGCGCCTGACGCTCAGGCTCTTGCCGCAGGGACGCCGACGGTTGGCACTGCTGGTGGGCTTGTGTGGGAGAAGGCAGCTGAGTCTGGGCACCGTACTGCTCATGCCCGGGCTGCTGTTGCGGTTCGTATTGCTGGTACACTGGCTGCTGCTGCGGTTGGTACTGCTGCTCCTGCAGTGGCTGGTAGTGCTGCTGCTGTGGCTGTGGCTGATAGCGCTGCTCCTCCGGCGGCTCGTACTGCGGATACGACTGGCGTTGTGGCGGATACTGCTCTTGCTGCTGCTGTCGCTCATATTGCTGTTGTTGCTGTTGCTGCGGTCGGTACGATTGTCGCGGCGATTGATAACTGCGTTGTGACTGTGGCAGCCACGAGGGCGACGCCGCCTTCTTGATCGTCGTCTGCTCCGGCGACGCCACCGTCCGCGCGCTCATGAGCGGCGCAGACGACGTCCTGCGCTCGTTCACGACGAGAATCGCCGGCGGCTCGCTCTCCAATGGATCAGGCACCTCCGGCCAGCCGTCCTGCGTCCTCTGCACCGTCATGTTTGGCGCGGCGGGCCATCCGTGCTCGTCCACCGCCACCACCGAGCCGGACGACGAGTTCCGACGGGTGGAGAAGCTCGCGCGACGCGTCGACGCGGTCGCAGTCGGCGCCAGAGGAACTGAAGGCCACGCCAGCGCGTCTGGAGCAGTCCCATTGGCGCTGCTCGTGGCGCTGGAGGTGCTTCTTGTGCTGAGATTGCTGTTGCTGCTGCTGCCGTAGTCGATGACGCTGGCGCTCACGGCGCTCGGGCCGACGGCCACCGGGGCGTCAGGCGTGTTGGCGGGGCTCTTGGGCGCCCGCAGCGCGCGCAGCCGCGCCTCAAAGTCCAGCCGCGCGCTCATCGATCGTCGCTTCTTTTCTTCGGCTGAATGCCGTGTTTGCGCCTTCTAAATTTCGACTTGGGTCGAGTATGGAAATCAAACCTAAGCGCAGAATTCTGGGTACTGGTTTAATTCCATGTTACGAAAATAAACCATCACGTGTGACAGGGTTGTTCCGGAGCTCTTCGCCCCGCTACGCTAGGTTTTATTCGTCAGGTTCAACATCGTGGCCCAAGATGGGCTTCGACATCTTCAGCGCCTCCCGGTTCTTCTTCTGCATGGCTTGTCGCGCTGCTGTCGCTGTCCTGCTGCACAGTCCTGTCATCCGCTCCACGCCCACGCGCTGCTGTAGTACTGTAGCCCGGCATCCAACCGCCACGCGAAGAGAAGGAGAAGAAGAAGCGGCGTGAGCGTCATGAGCGCACGGGTGGACTTGGAGGCGTTAGACGCGTCGGCGGCTGTCGGGCCGAGCGGCGGGGGCGTCGCGTCGCCCTCGTGGCTGCCGCACTCGCAGCGACACCAACAGCAGCCGCAGCAGCTCCAGTCGCGGCAGGAGCGACAACACCAGGCGCGCAAGAAGCTCGAGGTGCTGATGAGCAGCGTCGTGTGGCCTGCCGCCGAGAAGGAGGCGGGGACTGTTAGCGCGGCCAAGACGCCAGGATCGGAGAAGAAGGCGGAGAGCGCTAAGGACGCGGCCGTCGTCGTCCAGAAGACGGACGGCAAGGTGACGTACACACCGGAGCTGCTGATGAGGTGCGTGTTGTGTCGCTTTTTCTACCTTATGTGGTGCATCGACACTGTCGCTGCTAAGTGTATCACTCAGCTTGTTTCGAACCGAGTTAGTCTGCGCGACAAGTACCCCGAGTTGCCTGCTGCGGCTCAGGGCCCGGGCTCCAAGTGGCCGTCGATGGAAGTCGTGGACGTGGTACCCGTGCGCAGTGGACCCCGAGGCGGACGCGGCAGCGGCGGATGGGAACGTGGCGGTGGCGGATGGGAGCGTGGCGAGAAGCAGCTCAGTCGCCAGTCGTCGCGCTTGCACGACGCGATGACGCGCAAGAGGTTCGTTCGCCTGGCGTCTGGGCTCGCGAACATGCACGTGGACAGCCTCGAGATGTTGCTGTCTGTCGTCCACATCATCTTCGACAAGGCGCTGGGCGAGCCGCACTTTTGCGATATGTACGCCGATCTGTGTGTGCACCTGGACCAGAAGTGGCACACGTGGTCGTTCCTTAAGATCGTGCGGAACGACGACGACAACATGTTTTACTGGAC
>JAADYG010000199.1:0-45747 GCA_023338115.1 Phytopythium boreale
CTATGACACTTTATATTTTGTGCCAACAACTGGTAGTAAATCAGGCAGCCAATCGTTTGCGCTGGGGACGGAAATCACGCGATGGGATTGGTTGAAATTTTGTGTGTGCCAGAAATTGGTTTGTGCCAGAAACTGGTTTTTAAGTTAACCCGATTTTGTTTTGGGCTGCACAGCTCGTCGGCGTGGAACCCAAAATTGTGGCAATCAAAAGCGCGGGAACGTCGCAAGCGGTGGTGATCCGCAGGAAACCGGCAAGCTTCGGGAGCGGAGACGTCTACGGAGATGATGGGAGGACGCTGCTCGTGCCCGTCGCCCGATCATACCTATGAGGATGGCCACGCTGCTGTGGTGACCGGCGCCGGCAGCGCGCGAAAGAAGGCGCCGGGTGAGCGAGTTGCGGTCGCGCAGTCGCCACCGCGCGTGACCAAGACGCTGTTCATGTGCAGCGGCAGCGAGGACAGCAGCAGCGAAGACGAAATCACCGTTGCTGCTTCCACGATTGCGCGGAACGCTCGACATAGTCACACCAGTGACGACAGCAACAAGGAGAACGGGGTGGCAGGAGGTGAGTTCCGGCATCGAGTGCGGCGCTCCGAGAGGCTCCAACAGTACGCGGCGTCACCGGTTCGTGGGCGACGAACGCGCTCCCCACCGAAGGAGCGCCGACGCAGAGTCAGCCCGCACTACGATGCTTCGTCGCCGCTAACTGGAAGGCGGGGCCCAGCCAGCCACAGGTGCGTTTGTCGTGGGAGCACAGCAATCATTGGGTCGAATGACGCGCAACTTCGCCAGGCAACTCACGCTGTGCTCGCGTCTCTGTCTGTCCCATGCGTGTTATATAATGGCCAGCGTGCTGTCAGGATCACCATCAACATCGTGGAGCAGCCCGTCGGTGCTACTCACCAATAAGCTCGGCGTGAAACTATCGATGAAGACCCCACCGCCAGTACTCACCAACACACGGGCGCACACCACACCTGGAAAGACAGGTAAGTGGCCGCAACTTTGTATGCTCTGCTGATTCTACATGTAGTGAAGCTGATGCTGGGCATGGCTGTTGGGTTTGGCAGGCCGGTCGGACTTACTCGAGAAGAAGTTGCTGCTCAAGTTATCGGTGCAAAACTCAACGGTCCGCGTACCTGAATGCATCGTCGTCTACAGTAGCTATTTCTTTTCGCTTGCGATCTCACGGTCGAACGATGTGATGTATCCGTTCGCAGTGCCCTGATATATCCTCGACCGATGTGCTCGACACGCTTTCCTGGCTTGGCGCTGGAGTATCATCGGACGTTTATAAGGTGCGCTCCGCTTGCTGCCGGTATGACTCGCGTTTGGATCATTGAGTAACGAAGTGGACACTTGCACAACTTGCAACTTTCCAGGTTCGCCTCGGGCTTGAAGATGCGTATTATGCTGTCAAGAAGTCAAAAGACGAACTGCGAAATGACCGAGAGCGGTACGTGTCTTGTGTGATTGCTACCCGAAGCCGTGAGTGTGGTCGTGGGAACTGATAAGAGGATTGGTTGGCGTCGAGCAGGTCATTGCTACTTAGGGAGATCAAGATCTTGCTGAAGCTTGAGTCGTCCGAGACGAACTTTGATCATATCGTGAGGTATTATCAAGCGTGGCAAGAGCATGGTGAGGGCGGAAGCGAGCGATGCATCATGCGCCATGCTTCGTGGCGAAGCGCTAACCTTGTTGTGCACATGTGCCTCCCAGGGTTCTTCTACCTGCTACTTGAGTTGTGCGAGGGCGGGACGCTCAAGGACTTCTTGGCCAGTCGCGAGAAGGGGTCCGCGCTGCCCGAGCCGTATATGTGGTATGTTCTGCACCAGATCGCTGGTGCATTAGCCGTGTTGCGCGCGCATGATATCGTGCACCTGGACATCAAGCCGGACAACATTTTCACTACCCGGTCGGGACGGCTGAAAATCGGAGACTTTGGCATGGCGACTGACGTGGTCGCCGACTCGTCACGGCAAATCGAGGAGCCCGAGGGCGACGCTGTCTACATGGCGCCGGAGCTTCTGTCGAGCTCGAATCGACTCCCGTCTGCCGACGTGTTTTGCCTTGGTACGTGGATTTTTTTTGTGCGATCCCAGCGAACCTTGGTCCTCTCATCATATCTTAACATGAGCTGTATCAGGGATATCGCTGCTGGAAATGATGCTACAAGCTCCGCTTCCTGCTGAAGGAGACGAATGGCATGACCTTCGTAAGGGCAAGCTGCCGGACATGCCCTCCATGTACTCGAAGAAGCTGCAGCTCCTGATTTCTGAGGTATCGTGGCGAACTGTGTTGTGTGCATTGAGCACAGACCGCCACTAACCATCGCGTTGACGTCGCAGATGATGCACCCAAACCCGGAGCGCCGACCCTCCGCCTCTGAGATCGTTCAGCAAGCGAAAGACAATCATAACGCCAGCGAGGTCGCTGCCGTGTTCAAGGAGGTACGGCAGCCAGCTCCATTGCCCAGTGGACTGAACACCTCCATACTGACAACGCTCTCTGTTGTTCATGCAACTATTGCAGTACGTCCGTCTCCGCTCCGCAACAGCAGCCGCGACGTCCGTGACCCGCGGCAGCACGAGGCGCTCGCTGCTAATGAGCGCCAAGACGCCCCGCAAGCGCCGCATCTCGCTGCCATAGCCGGCGGTCATCCTACTTCGAAGTAGTTGAAGTTGGTCGTACCATTCTTTTGGCACCTTTATATTCGTAAAATTACATAAATAGAACCAATCATCCAGTACAACTACAAAAATAAACCAGTTCGACAGCGCTGTAATAAAGAAGTACGATTCGCCACTGAACCGGTTACCAATTCGGTGAACCGGTTAACTTCTGCGTTTAGGCCAAGCCGTTTGGCTCGAATCGGGTGGGTGGCGACGCGAGAAGCTCCAAAGGCGTCGATCGGGGTCCACCGCGCGCGCCGCCGCCTGTCAGTATCTCTTTCTTGCGTGATAACAAACAGTACGTCGGCGCCCCTTCCTCCTCTGCATGTGGCCTCCCATGTGACCCGCGGTGCTGACTCGATGTGTGTGTACTGTTGTTACCTGGATGCGCCGCAGTGAAGTTCAACTCGACGGTCTCCTCCTCGCGCCGCAAGAGCCGCAAGGCTCACTTCGGCGCGCACTCGACGCAGCGCCGCGTGCTCATGAGCGCGCCGCTGTCCAAGGACCTGCAGAGCAAGTACAATGTAAGTTAGTGTGTCGCGCTGCGCCCGCCGCAGCTCACACTTACACTTTCAGCGAGTAAGCCCATGTCAGTCCCCGAGGCGATACAGGAACGAGCACTCCACTCTTCCTTCGCCTCGGGGCTGGCACTTCATGGCATCGTGTGATACGTAAGTGCCTTTGCTTCCCCGCAGAGAAGGCAAACGGCAGAGCTGGAGCTCTCGAGGCTCCACGTTGAACCAGAGGGTTCCTATACGACGAGCGGCGGCGCTGACTGTGCCTCGTTCTGCTGCTGTACAGGTGCGCTCGATGCCGATCCGCAAGGATGACGAGGTCACGATCGTGCGTGGCTCGTTCAAGAACCGCGAGGGCCGCGTGACGGCGTGCTACCGCAAGAAGTTCGTCATCCACGTCGAGCGCGTGGTGCGCGAGAAGGCCAACGGCGCCTCGGTGCCCATTGGCATTGACGCCTCCAAGGTCGTGATCACCAAGCTCAAGCTTGACAAGGACCGCAAGAAGATCCTCGAGCGCAAGAACCGCGCCGAGGGCGAGAGCAAGGGCAAGTTCACGGAGGCCGACGTCGCCATGGCCAACGTCGACTAAGCGTTGCACCACATGCATCCGCTGTTATCCAGTAGCACTTGAAAGAGGCATACGCAACCGAAAGGACCCGCTCGTGGGTTTGGAAAGTTGGCTGGCCGTTCGGCGCGACCGAGTGTATGGCATTGTCGGGCTTTTCATCGACGAGAAATACACCGTTGAACACCAGTGAACCTCCATATTTTGGCGTCGTTGTTGACTTTCTATCATCAGCACACTTGGAGCTTCTGCATCTCCTCCTCGATCATGCGCTTGAGGTTGGCGGCGGGCTGGTCCGACACGAGCTCGACCAGCATGTTGATGAAGTCCACCTCGCGCTCCGAGAACTCGCGCAGCGACAGCTCCTGCAGCTCGAGGCGCCGCAGCAGCTTGTTGACCAGCGGCACGGCCTGCGGCAGCGACCGCTTCACTGCCGCGAACAGGCGCTCTTCGCACTTCTTTGCCTCGCTGTCTCGCCGCCACGGCTGCTGCTGTCGACCCGATGCACTCGAGTAGCGGCCGCTGCCGGGCACCAGTTGGTCCTGCCGGAGCTCGCGCATGCGGTAGCCGTGCTTCTTGACGAACCGGTCGAGAACCTCGGCTTTCTTTTGCTCCTGGGAGGTGAACGGCAGTGCAAAGTCAGAGAGTGAGCGTCGTCAGCGTCGATCGATGCACCACGGATCAAGGAAGGCGTCGGTCGTACCGCCTCGAGGGACGCGAGGTACATCTTGGTGGCCACGAGCTCCTCGGTCGTGGCCGCCTTCTCGACCAGGAGCTTTTCGTTCTCCTTGTGCAACAGATCCGCCTTCTCGACCGCCTGGTTCATCTCGGCGTTCAGCCGCAGCTTGCCGAGCCGCGTCGCCGCCAGCGCTTGCTCCTTCTCGCTCAGGTCGCTGGCAATCCACGTTGTAGCTCATCAGTCACAGTCCACGAGTCATCACCCGCCGTATGTGACCTCCTACCGAGAGAGCTGGTCCACCTTGCGGGTCGAGTCGCCCACCAGTTTGCTGTACACCAGCATCTGCCTGCACAACAGCGTCACACCCAGCAAGCAAGTTAGACCGTGAAACCCGTCGGTCCTGTGCAGTAGCAAGGATCTGCTTGCCTCTCGCGCTCGCGGAAGGCTGCGAGCTCCTGCTCGAGCTTGAGCTTCTCGTCGACCACTTGCTGGTACTTCTTCTTCAAGTCGATCCCGCCGCCTCCCCCGGCGTAGCCGTCCGCGTTTGCCAACTAGAAGACATTCATCAAGAGCCAAAAGCGTCAGTATCGATCGTAGGACACGTTCAAAATGTGTTCTGGGTGCTCACCCGGAGTTCTAACGCCACGTTGCGCTCCTGGAGCTGGTGCACCTGCTTCTGCAGCGCCTGCACGTCGTGGTCGTACTGTCCAAGGCGTCCTGCGCGTCTGAGCGCTTCTCCAGCAGCCGCATCTTGCGCCGCAGAGCCACGTTGTCGAGCTTCATGTTCTCGATCTGCACCTCAAACGCGGCACGAAGCTCTTCTTGGTCGTGGACGGCGTCGGCTGCACGCGCCTCGGCTTCCTCACGCAGTTCCTGCTGCTCGCGAACGATCGTCAGCAACGCGTCGTAGTTTTTGCGCAAGAGCGCGGCGTCAGCAGCTTGCACTCTGTCTGCTGTCGCCGGGTCGAGGCCGTCGACATTGGGAGCAGCGGCTGGCGTGGAGGGCACGCCCGCACGAACACATTGCGCCTCAAAATCGGCAATGGGGAGGAGTCGAGTTGGCGTAGCAGGCGGGAGGTGGCGAGAAGAAGGCGTGGATGCTTGCTGCGGTGCTTGAGGCGGAGATATTGGCGGCGATGATGGTCGCAAATGACGTCCTTGTTGATGCTCAGGCGGCGAGGAAGGCGTAGGTCGTCCCCACTCGGTGCAGTTCGGCGACACAATCCGATCCCACTTGGTCTCCTCACTCGAACATGGAGGTTGGACGCCTTCGCATGCTTTCACTGGGACGCTGCGGCTCGAGACCTGCTGTTGATTGCTGGAATAGCACCCTTCTTCGCTCCTACTGCTGCTCCTGCTGCTGCTGCTGCTGCGCTGCGACGGCAGACGTACCGGGCTCACGGCTGCCAGCGCATTGAAGTCGACGCCATATCGTTCGTGGGTCTCGAGTTCTCGGTGATCCGACGTGCTGAGCATTGTGAACGGCATCTCCCGAGCTAACGGAGGTGATGCGTCATGGCGAGGATTGCTGGCTCCAAAAGCGTCGGCCGTGTGGCTGGCAGTGGCTGCGTGGCTGTCCCCTCCCATCTCGATTGCCAGCATGGAGCGGCGCAACTGCTCATAGATCTCGCTCACACTGTTAGGCGGCGGTGACTGCTGTGCTCTATCAGGAGAAGCATCCACGCGGCTTCTAGCGGCCTCAACTCGCGAGTTTGCGAGCGACACCACCTCTGCAGCCGGAGCGACTGTGTCAACACGCGCACCTAAGATCTCGCGCTTGCGCTGCTGGAACGCGTCAAGCCAGCGCATCGCCTCCGACGAATCCGCCGTCTCCGAGTCGTCGGTAGTGGCCGCCGGCCTCGTGGACTCGTTTCGCTGTCGTGAAGTCGCTGGAGCTGGCGGCGACGACCACTTGGACGCGAACGGGCTGTTTGTACCATCGACTACGGGCGACGGAGCTGCGAGCTGGCTCAGCAGCGACTCGCCAATTGACACCGCCGCTTGAGTCTCGAACGAAGCCGTTGTTGCAGCGTCGGCGTGAGCGTCCTCCTTGTCCATATCCGTCGGTGGAGCCTGGAACCCGAGCTGCACAAAGGCGACGCCCGAGAGCCGCCGGCACGGACAAACGAAGCCTCGGAGGTTGGCGACGGCGTTGAGCAGCGCGACGCTCTCGCGCAGACTGGAGCGCAAGTCGATCACGTTCGCGTACAGGAACGTCTGCGCGTTGGCCGTCAGCAGCGGCAGCACAAAGTTGGCGAGTGTCGTGGCGTAGCGCCGCGTGGATGACGCCACTGGTGAGGAAGATCGCGGCGGGGTGCGCGGCCCAGCGGTCTTACTATCTGTTGTCGGTGATGGTGGAGGTGATGACGACGACGCTCCTTCCCGGGGCTTCTGCTGCTTCGAACCTGCAGCCTGCCGAGCTGACAGCGGCGGCTGCCGGAGCTCCTGCAGGATCTCGAGCAGCTCCCACTTCTCGTCGGCGGCCGCGGGGTCTTCAAAGTCGCGGAAGTCGACGAGGTCGACGAGGTGCAGCGTGCTCACCTGGCCGCGGTGGAAGAGCGCGACCCGCACAAAGAAATGCGCGTGTTCGACGTTCTGTTTCGTCACGATGCGGTTCGTCTTGGCCATTTGCAGGATGCTGCATGCTCCGCGAAGTGACCGCGCCTCCAGGTTCACAAAGGCCATCGGCGCATTGGCGTTGCCGCTCGGGCTGGACGACGGTGCTGCTCTCGGTGCTGACGAATGTGACGAAGGCGACGAAGAGGGAGAAGAGGACGGCGGCTTGAGCAGATCGACCACTTGGTTGTTCACCACGAGCCAGCTGCTGATGCCGAGCCGCCACTCGTCCGCCGACTGCACTGCGCTGGTCTGTCGGACATCTGGAGCAGCGATCCGCGTGAAGAACTCGTGCAGCAGTGCCCCGAGCTGTCCGTACAGCTCCATGGCGTCTCGCTCGCTCAATGACGCGGTGCCAGAAGGCTGTGCGATGGGCAGAGATGCTGATGACGATGCTGATGGCGCGTACGAGCGGCCTGAGGACGGCGAGAGCGGCAGGTTGCCCGTGCTTTTGCCGAACAGCAAGCGGAACTTCTGCGTCGGGTGCACGCCCCAGGCCACGATGTTCGTGTTCACCCCCTGGCAGGCGTTGCGCAGCGCCGGCTGCGAGACCTCGCGGTAGAAATCGGCCGCGTGCGACGACAGCAGCGACAGAGACGACGGATGCGGCCGGAACACGGCGTGGAAGGCCCACTCGGCGCTGTGCGACGCCTGTGAACTGCTGCTTCCTGGCGTCGACTGGAGACTGGATGGAGATGAGGACGAGGCCGACGACACCGAAGGAACCGGCCCGGCCAGTCCCGTGCTGTCGCTCGCACGGCTCGCACTGGTGGCGTTCAGGCTGCCTGCACCAGCAGCTCCGCCGTCGCGAAGTGGCTTGGTCACGCACCGAACGGCGTTCCGCTGCGGGACGACCTCAAACACGGGCGCCGCGCGGTTGGCCGCTGTGATGTAGCACGAGATGTGGATGGCGCCGGCGATCACGGCGTTGAACTGACCTGCGTCCCCATCCCGGGCTCCTGCTCGGCCTGCTGCTCGGTCACTCATGCTTCCCGACGGCACGAGTGGGCCTAATAGGCGCATGCACAGAGGACAAAAGGCCGCGACAGTATACGAAGTAGACGGACGTGCGCATAAAT
The DNA here is from genome assembly GCA_023338115.1 of Phytopythium boreale. Lineage (NCBI taxonomy): Eukaryota > Oomycota > Peronosporomycetes > Pythiales > Pythiaceae > Phytopythium > Phytopythium boreale. Next base: position 8,127 of record JAADYG010000199.1, read on the forward strand.
AGCCGCCGCCCATATTGGATCGATTGAGGAAACGACTGCCGCTTGGAACGGTCTCCACGCTCGTCATAAGTGCTCCGACGCCTCCGTGCTGCTCGATTCGTTAAAATATTGCGCCTACCATACCATTACACCAGATAAATCACGCTGCTCGCTCCGCTCTGGCCGACCTCAGTCTCTAAATTACAAGTCGCTCGCTCGTCTCCTTCGCCGCCGCCGTCGTTCATACCTTCGTCCCAGCTTCACTGTCTCTGTGCGATCTGTCGTCTATGATCTTGCAATCCCGGCGCGCGGCGTCGGCAAGTAAATACGTCCAAATAGAGGAGTGGGGAGCGTCACGGCTGCAGTCCGCAGGTCGCGAGCAGCTTCGTCGAGTCCTCGAACATGGGGTTCACGCGGATGCCCGAGCGGAACGTGCGCACGCGGGACGACGCGCTCTCGCCGCCCTCGTGGCTTGTGTCCTCCATGATCGAGTCGCCTGTTGAGTCGGTGCAATGGCTCGCGGGCGAGGTCGGAGAGCTGACCATGTCCGTCTTCCTGGCCACCTTCTCCACCAGCTCATCAAAAAGCCTCGACTTCCACGCCAAGTGCTTCAGTTCCAAGAAAAACAGCGCGCTGGGCGCGTCCCAAAAATGTGCGTTGTCCAGCTTCTTGACCTTGACGCCGTTGGCAGTGTCGCGGAAGACCTTCTGGATCCGCTGGACGTCCACCTGGATGTCGTCGAGCGGCACGTGGTTCGCGACCAGGAAGCGCAGCAGCACCAGCACCTCGTACTCCGACGGGCGGTAGTGTCCGCTGTGGGGATAAATAGTCTTGATGGCGCCGCCTACGATCACCATCATGCCGGCCGTCTGCACGCACTCGCCGCCGACAAAGCTCGTGTGGTGGACGCGCGGGATCTTCTTCGTCTCCTTCTGGCTGCCGTAGAGCACGCCGTCGCGCAGCACAAAGATCCAGCCTTCTTCGCCCGTCTCGACCGCCTGCTGGCTCGCGTCGTGCACGATCAGGCCGTTCTGTACCGATAGCGCAAACTTCTGGCGCTCCGCCGCCGTGTCACAGTAGAGCACCGTCTCACGCTCGAGCTTCGTGCGCGGCACGCCCTCCACCTCGACCGACTCGTCGTCTAGCCACTCCCAGAAGCTCGGCTTGACCTGCTGGCGCTTCCACTCCTTATAGTACGCGCGGAGGTTGGCTCCATAGCTGCAGACAGCACCATAACCACGAGTCAGAAAGAGCAAGGTGAACGACGGGCCAAAGAGATCGCGCAACGCACCGGTGCTTGTGATCGCAGACTTCGAGCCAGCTCTTCTTGTCGACGACCGAGATGTTGCCGGCGCTGTAGCCCTTGACGAGCTTGGGCGAGTACTTCTTCGCGAGCTTGACGATCTCGTGCATACTCTGGTAGGTGGACCGGCGCTTGGCTCGCATCTCTTTGGCTGTCATTGGGTGTTTGTGGGGCGCGCACAGTTACGATCGGCTCGAGGTGCCCGAAGACGCCTCCAACGGTAGCAAGCGGGCCACTTACGTGCTCGTGGGCGCCGCGCTCGAGTCGCCCGGGCCGCTTTTTCTCGTCCGAGACAGCAACAGCGCGCGCGCGGCGAGTGGGTTTCTCTCTCCGGTTGCTGAGCGCAAAGAGTCGCAGTCAACCAGCAACAGACCACCGCACCAAACACCACGATAGGGGCAACACGCGTTGATTCTTGAGAGAATTCGACGAAAGCTACAAGGCGCGCGCGGGCCAATAGCGCGTTTGGCTTTGCCGCTCTGCCGTCCAACACGCACACGTTAGCGTTAAACCCAGGCGACACAACAGCGCGGTCGCGATCCACGCAGGGCCGAAACGACGGGGGGAAAGCCACGTACCAGAGCCGCCGTGAGCGCGCCGCGAGCTGAAGAAGGAGGCGCGTCTGCCGCGCTAAATTAGAACTGCGGCTTCCCAACCGACCGACACTAGAGGGCGTCGTTCCGAGCGCAGTACTGTGGGCAGGCGGGGCGGAACTTACCACCGCGTCTTCTCTGTTCTTTTTGCGGTGTTTTTCGAGCGCGTCGCTCTAAAATCCTCTTGCGTTCACTATGGTCAACCTGCTTCCTACTGGCCCGGCAAATTGAGAAATGTCGAGCTAAAAAGCCGGGACCGGACGTATATAATTCGGTACGCCGGGGAGCGGGGGCTGGGGTTCTCGATTTTTGCGGGAAAGGGGGTGGGAACAACGCAGGAATCAGACTTTTCGGCCAATCCGAGCGAGAGAAACGCTCGAATAGCCCTAACCGTAACCGGTTCACCGAACCGTTCTCGGAGCTGCAATTTGAACATGGAGCCAGAAGCCATCGGCGCGGAATCCAGTGCCGTCGCCATTGCAAGGCGTTCTTTACAAAGTTCTTTCGAAAATGGCTCAACCGTAACAGCACCTTTAAATTTTGGTTCTTCCTCGCGGTGGCTGCTGGATGGATACAGCGCAAAGTTCCTGTAATTAGTTCCGCCACGCGCGGGCGTTGTGACACCGTGCGCGTTCCGACCTATCGACGAGGAAAACGAATCTCCGCGGACAGAAGTCAAGGCGTCGCGCCTGGCTGTGCGGCCGGGTGGGTTCTCAGATCGTGCCATTGGGCACATTCATTCGCGGTCGCTGTGCCCATGTACGAATCAGCGCCGCTGATTCAGCGATGTTTACAGTACAATACAGTAACATAGCTTGCGGCGTCGAGGTGAGGGTGGCAAAGCGCGGGGGATTGACGATGCTTGGGCCACGATCCTCTGACCGTGCCCCCATCCTGTGTGCGCGGTGATGGGGCTCCATAGATCGGGCGGCGGGTTCGTCCGCGAAGGCGGGCGGAAAGATCGGCCGGCCGTGCAGCTCCGCCGGCGCAGGAGAAGACGGACGGGAGATTCACTCCCGCCCTTGGCGCTGTACAGCCGTGCCGGCGGAGTTGAAGATTCGCAGCCATGTCCGCGTTGATCGTGGCATGTGATAGAGGCGCGGGCGCTAGTGACGAGTCGGGGCCCAGCAGGAGAGACAAGCGCCACTGACGTCGCGCCAAAGGGCGCCTCGCAAGTGCAAGCGCCGCGTATCCAGGCGCAACTGGCTGCTGTTGGTCGAACCGCCGCCGACGCCGTTGCGGGCGCTCGTGCGACCCAACAACAATTCCGTCAATGCTTTGAGGCAGGTGCTGTGTTGTTGTCCCACATTCCACTGCTCGAGCCGAACCGGAAAAAGAATCTTGCGCCGCACCACCGTCTGTCACGGGTGCCTCATCTTTCAAAACGTATCAAAGAAGTCCTTTCCAGTCCTGTATTTTCTAATTGTACGCGCTAATTCATTATTATTTTACATTTCTAGTCTATTGAACTCATTAAAACTGTACAAATGACCACGATGACGCTGCGGTTCCGACAGCGCTCGTCGGGCGACGTGGCGACCTGGGAAAGGTCGTGACGCGCCGCCCGTCCCGTTGAAGAGAACGAAGCTCCCCAAACATTGCAGTTAAAATGGAGTGATGGACGTGAGACGAGCAGCATCTCCTTCTTGTTCTCCTCCTCCTCCCTTTATCATTGGGGGATGGCTTCAATTCAGATAGACACCACCACCAGGCGCGCGTCATGCATTATGCTCGCATTACGTACCCTTCGGTGGCCGACAACGGAGGCAGACGCACTATTTATAGGGCTTCACGCTTGGGATGCCCGTCAGCGAATGGACTGCATTGGCGTGCCGCTCTAGGAGAAGTCGATCGCGCTTCATGGTCCACCTAAGCAGAGCGCGATGGCGCGTCGGCCGCTGGCGTTCGAGCAGGAGTACCCGTGGGAGGCGGAGCGCGGGTCGGCGCTCGAGCGCACGCTGGACGTGCACACCGAGGCGCAGCGCGTCTACGCGCAGCAGAAGGCGCTGCTGCCGGCACTGCAGCTCGAGCGCGCGCCAGATCCCGAGGGTGCGGCGCGCGTCCGCGACGTCGGGCGACGTACTCGCATCCTGCGCGAGCACGAGACTCTCGGTCGGCATGGCTGGAGGCCGGGAGACTCGCCGCAGAAGAACAAAACTGGCTCGCCGACAAAGCGCGTCGTACCGAGCCGATTCCCAGAAGAAGAATATGTCGGAGACACCGGTGACGATGGTGGAGGCGCCTCCGACCTTCTTGACGGCCGCATTGTGCGTTCCATCGCGTTTTCGGTTGGCCAGAAGCGATGGATAGTCGGTCTGATACCCGCTCGTGCGGTGTGTGCTGGCGTGCAGGAAACGATGCTGATGGACCAGGAATGGGATACGCAAGGATGAACGCGGCCCAAAGTTCACGCGGCCATCGACGCGCTGTACAGCGAGATCGAAGGCGGTGGCGACCTGTCACGGCGCGAGCTGGCGACCACAATGCTCGTTCGGCTGCTGGAGGTGCATGAAGGTAGCCCATTGCGTCTACTTTACAAGCCTTTGTTCGATCTCACCTACAGCAACGATCTGAATGGTGTGCATGCGTATCCGGATACGGCTCAATGGCAGACGCGGTGGACTTCGTCGAGACGACCATCCCGACGCTGGGCAACAAGGCCTTCCGCACGCTGGCCAAGATCGCCGACAACCAGCGCACTTTCCGCGTAGCGACGCTACTTGGCGTGTTGTCGCAGTGGTTCGCGCGCGTCTTGTCAGCGGAAAACGCGGTGCGTGTGTGTGTGCGATTAGAGTCGAGAAACTGCGACACATACCTCCCGCACGACGAGTTGACTCCTCTCTCTGGGCTGTTTGTCCGCTTCTCAGGTCGGGAAGAGCGTCGGGTGCCTGCTGCGAGAGACGGAGCTGTGCGCTCGCGTCGTTCAGCACCACTGGCGAGGCGTGTGATTCGAGCGCAGCCTGCACAGGCGCGAGTACGACCCCAGCGTGCGCGCGCGGATTCGCTCCATGCACCTGGTCAAGTTCGTGGAGCTGCGCCACCAGTTCAAAATGTTCCGCGAGGTCGTTGGGCGCGGCGGGCTGTCCGTCGATGCGGTGCAGGCGTACGTTTCCATCGTCTATCGCTTGGTGCAGAACCGGCCGGACGACGTAGACACGCCTCGCTCCACGACAGCTTCGTCATTGGCCACTGCTCCAAACTACGTGCTCGCCAATCAACGGAAGCTCATCAGCTCCGGGGCCTTGGCGTTCTTGGCCTCGCTCATGACCGCGACGCAGCGGCCGGCTATCACCGCGATGGTGATTTCGATTGTGAGGGAGACCGCGACTGGCCAAGGCTCCGAGAAAGTCGTGGATGTGCTACAGAGCAGCATCGTGGAGCGTGTCCAGGCGGAGATGCAGCGACTGCTTCGACGGCTGGAGCTCGACAGCAGCAACAGCGACGAGGCAATGATGGACGCCGTACTGGATCTGATTCGTGTGCTGTGCGACCAAGTTCTCGCTGGCCTTCGACTGTTAGATCGGTCGAATTCACAGCCGCCGTCTCTCGCTGCGATGCGTCCTACGAGCTCAAGCAGTGCGGAGGACGCGTTTGTGCTCGGGAAGCTGACGCGCCTGGCCTCCAAGTTTCTAACAAACAGCGACACGGTCAATGGGCTATTCCAAGTGCTTCACGCAAGCTGTTCGCCTCGACGGCAGCAAGAGACACGCTGTACGAAGGTGTTGGCCATTGTACGCCTGATGGCGTGCTGTCCGTTCGGTTTCCCGCAAGTGCTCGACCTCCTGACCCGCAATGGGGGGAGACACATGGAGCTGACGCTCCAGTGTCTACTGGACCCGCGTCGCGGCGTCGCCTCCGAGGCGTTGGCGCTGTATTGTGAGGTCATCGATCACCCGCACGGCCGACAAGGACTCACGACGGCGGGTGCGGTGCGAACATTCGTGCGATGGTGCCAGTCGGGTAGCGAGAGCGCAGATGAGCGAGACCAGCAGGTCGTGGGGCTCTTAGGCCGCGCTCTGATCGCTCGACAGACCTCCCAAAACGAGAAAGTGGCGCAGTCGTGGTTGTTACCGGCCATCCAGACCTCTCGCGGAAGGCTTGACGCACTGTATAAGCTGCTGCTCGACCTCGTCGCGAATGAGGGCGAAGGTGGAAGCTGTTCGTCCCTCGATACCGAGCAATCCGCCGTGTATTTTCTCCGCACGAACGCGCTGCCGACGCTCGTGAAGTTCCTCACGCCAGTCACGCCGACGTGCATGGAGCCGGCCACGCAGAGTCCTCGTCACCGCAGCATCAGCTGCATCGTGCTCTCGCGGTTCTTCCGCGTGCCCCAGGTCGCGAGGGCGTGCTTCTCCGAAGACGTGGTCAACCACCTCGCTCTGAGTCTCCAGTGTAATCGACTCGATGAAATCGAGAAGGTGGTCGCGCGCTACAGCGCCGACGCGCGGCTAGTCCGCCGGCTCGGCTCGAAAGAGACGTGCAAGGCGCTCATGCATCTCGCGCGCTGCTCCTCAAGCGGCTCTAGTAACACTAGCGGCATTGGCGACGGAGCCGTTGTGGCGCGTCTCCGGCCTTCAATAACGTCGCATCAAGTGCCGGAGCTCCCGCAGGCGATGATCTGCGACGTCCTATTTCGCCTGCACGTGGTAGAAGACCTCGTCGCGTACGTCAAGCCCGTCGACTTCTCCGCCGACTCCCCAGAGGTCGAGACGGCGCTCACCGCCGCGGCTGTCGAACTCGCGGGGCATTTACGACCGCTGCCCTACGGTGAGGCTGCTCGCGTCAAGTTCTTCAAGATGTTTGGGATGCATGACCACGGAAGGTACGCCAGCGACAAGCTCATGCTGCTCGTGGAGGTCGCGGCGCCCTCCATCTTGCGAGTCCTCAGGAAAACGAGCCTCCATGTTGACCTCGTGGACGCCTGCTGCGCGGCGCTGAGTCGACTCGCCTGCACGAACGCAGCTTGCAGCGCGCTGCTGGTCCAAGGATGCTTGCAAACGGCGCTAATGCACCTACCCGAGTTCCTGTACGACCCGAAGCGGGACAAGGCAAGCGACAAGAACAAGGCAGCCACTTCTGAGTGGGTTGTCGACTCGATGGCGGATCAGCACGGGATGCTAGGAGTGCCAGCGTCGCTGTACACGCTCTTGGGGAAGCTGTGCGCGGTCGCCGAGGGCCGCACGGCCATCATGCGCGCGCAGGTTCTCCCGCGGATCCTGAAGCGCCTGCAGCTCGACGACCGGTCGTCAGTGTCGAACGACATCCAGTGCAAGAGCGAGATCGCCGTGGTCATCTCGCGGCTTGCGATGGTCAACGCGGTCGAGGGGAACACCAGCGAGCTGTTCGTTCACTTTGGCGTACTCGAGTTGCTGATGCGACTGCTGAAAGCGCACCACCCCAACGAACGCGACAGGCCGCAAATGACCACAAGCACAGGCAACACGGGCAGTTCACACCCGCCAAGAAAGTCGGAATCAAAGCAGTTGCGCGTGATCGATCACGTCCTGGGGGCGATCGCCGCGCTGAGCCAGGATCTGCTCGTCTGCGTGCCCAAACTCGTCGAGCTGGGCGTTCTGCGGCTGCTGAGCCCGTTTCTCGGCGTTAATCGCCCAGGAGACAGCAATCAGCCAAGGAGCGTGCGTGCCGACACGGTTCAGCTGCACGCAGTGCAGATCATCCATTCCATCGCGGCGTACCCGTTCGGCGAGTATCACACACATTTGGCGAGTGCTGGCGTCTCTGAGACTCGGAGCGGTAGCAGCGGCAAGAGGCAAGGGCGGGAGGTATCCGCTCCGCCTCTAGCTTCCTCTCTGATGGAGCAGGTTCGACGAATTGGCTACGACTTCGCGGCAGAACTGCGAGGCCGACAGGCTGCCGTGTCCGCGGGCTCGAAGACGGTGGGTGATCTCGCACGCGAGACGCTCGCTGTTATGAACGAGAAGAAGACATCGAACCAGCATCCAGAACTCGACTCCGCAGCAGTTCCGACCCGCTCCAGTGGTGGTCGCAGATCGGTGCCGCGTGCCCAAACCGACAACCCCTATGCAGTTACGTCTCTGTCTCCCTCTCCAACGCCAGCATCTCAGCGATCACCTACCGACTCGTGTGCTGCGTTCCCCACGCTGTGCTCTCCTATCTCCAGAACGGCTAGCAGCGATCAAAGACCGCGGAGGCGTCCTAGTCGCGAACCCTCGGCAGAGTCCCTGCCCGCTGCCGCCTCTGTGGGCTCTTGTGCTGCGTTCTTTCCGCCAACCAACGCGGCATCGTCGTCTCCTGTCGTGAAGATCCACCCGGCGTCACCCGCCAAGCTCAACGGCGTCGACCTCGCGACGACGAGGCCGCCGGGCAAGACAGCCACGCAGTCGCAGTCTCAACAGCAGCAGCCTGGTCAATCAGCTGCTGATAGTTCACCAGCGTCGTCTTCACTCTCTCCGCGATTCATTTTCGCGACGCCAAAGCCGAAGAAGAGGTCGTCGGCGCGAGACGCCGCGATCAGCTCCTTGATGCTCGACCCGCTCTTTGATTCAACCCCATCGCCGGGCCACGTGAAACGCCACGAGCAGCGCCGCCACCGCCACCAACATGAGGAGTAGCAACAGCTACGTGGAGATGCCATGGACAACGACGCGGAAGGGTATCCCTTCGTGCAGGAAACGGACCGGTTCGGTCATCTCGTGCAGGTCAAAGGCTGGCGAGCGCGGCGCGGCGACAGGTACGTGCCGTCGCTCGGCCTAATCGCCGCGGACTCGGCTCCTGCCATCGCATACCACTCGTGAATCCATGCCCAAACATCGACATGGTGCGCCTTGGCGGGCTCTTAGATGGGAGCAATGCGTGTATTAGTATGGACGCGCAACCGCGCATATGTTGCAGCGGGATCTAGCTACTTGACCGCAAGTGACGTCGTCAAAGAAAGCGGTCGGCAATCCAGCATCCGCGTCGGCCACTAGACGGCCTGGTCCCCATTGACGTTGGTCGTGCCGTACTTGCCACGGCCGCCCGTGTTCCGCCCGAGCAGCTTCTGCGAGATGTTACCATTGCTGCTGCTGCGCGTGAGCATGGGGCTCTGCCGGTAGACCAACTTGCCGCGGCGCTTCTTGATCAGGTGGGCCTTCTGCAGCGTCGGGGACGTGTACATGGGCGACTTCTCGAACGACGTGGCGCCGCTCTTGTGCTCCTCCTTCTCCGAGTGGTACACGAGCAGCCCCATGACGAGCACGAAGAGCGCGAAGCCGTCGTAGATGGTGAACGCCTGGCCCGCCGACACGCCCGTAAGGATGGGCATCATGTACAGCAGGTCCGTGAGCGGCAGCCCGACGGCCGAGGACACGACGAAGAGCACGCTGCTGCCTTCCTTGAGGATGTACAGAATGAGCTGGTTGTAGATGGTGTTGAACACGATGAAGACCAGGAAGACCTGCAAGACGCCCGAGTCGCACGCGAGCTCCATGCCGCCGAGCTCCACGGGGTTCCCAAGGAAGCACTCGTGGGCCTTGCGCATGTACGGCAGGAGCTCGGACCAAGGGATCGGCGGGTCGCTGAACGCCGGGATGCGCACGGTCCAGACGGTCGCGAGACCGAGGAAGAGCTGGTAGATGCTAATCCACATGTTGGCGTACCAAATGTCCAGGTCCACGCCCTTGAGCCCGATCTCTTTATACACGTTGGACATGGCCGACGGGGCGAGCGACACGATGTAGAGCGTGATCCAGCCGACGCTCGGGTCGGGCATGTTGGCACTCTGCTGTCCCGTGAACACAGGGATCATGTTGACCAGGCCGCCGTACAGCACGAGGATGGACCCGAGGATGTGCCCGCGCTTGAAGCGCGTCGACAGGAACATGTACGACAGCGCCATGTTGAACGGCAGGTTGAGCTGGTTGAGCACGTTCGCCAGGTTGCCGCTGTCGATCACTACCGGTCAGTACTCTATCGACTCGTACCTTGTTGGTACATTGCAAGGAAGGTAGGAGGGAGGGACTCACCCGATGTGCGGCGTCGGGAACGCGCCAAGCAGGTTGAAGAGCGTGTCGAACAGCGCCATGAGCACGTACTTGTAGTGCGGGAACTTGCGCATCTCGGGCGTGATGTCATCTTTGCGGCCGCGAATCACACAGAGAAGGCGAAACAAACGAGGTTAGCACGAGCGCCAGCTCTGCGGTGCCGCCATATTCTATCCCCCTGCCACACACGCACCTGTAAAGTAGAGCTTGTAGCTGGTTTCCGTCCGACAAACACGAGTTGGAACGTTAGATCGCTTGAATCAAGAGCGGTGAGCGCGTCCATTGCTGCAAGCGGAACTCACACGACGACGGGGAGGCCCGAGATGAGGAACGCAATGGGCAGGATCACGTTGGTGAAGTACCACAGGAAGGCCGTGTAGTCGTACGTGATGCGCCTGGCAGCACGGAGCATGCACAGAGCGTTAGTGTATCGCGGACTACTGCAGATGCCCACCGCCACTACCGTAGAAGACGCACGTGTAGAGCACGCGGTCGACGCAGCGCGCGGCGATGAGCAGCACGAGCGCGATGGCGAGCTTGGACTCCCACAGCAGCCGCTTAATGTCCATTCTGGCTGCGATCTGAGCGCTCTACCGGCCGCAAGCGCCACGGACAGAGACAGGAGACGGCGCCGCGTGCGGTGAGAGTACTTGCGCCGGCAGAAGAGCAGCGGAAGCGCGCGGACAAGCGGTGGAGAGGCCCGATACCTCCGAGAATGCCCAGGTCGAATGATGTGGCCGAGGGGATGTGTGCGACGATCTGCGCCTAGTCTTTGGCTCGGAAGATCACGAATCAAAAATAGAAATAGAAATAGAAACGATAGAATCATTTATAACCGTTCGCTTTCTTACAGTTGAAGAGCAATACAGAACCACTACCGCTAAAACGCACTTGGGGAGCAGCTTCAACGTCCGCGCCCTTTCGGGTACCTCCCTCACTGTTGTAATTCCCATATAAAAAATCGGCGCTTCTCGCCCTCTACCTCTAATGGACGACGGGGAAGCGCCCGCGCTGCTGCGCGTGCCGGCGGAGGCGCTGCGCGAGGTGGTGGGGGACGTGCGCGCGGGGCTGGCGGAGAAGCAGCGGCTGACCGAGGCGCTCGCGCGGGCCGAGCACGAGGTGCAGGAGCTCGAGCGCAAGCTGGCCAAGCGCCAGGTGCAGCTCGACAAGTGCGTGGCCTTCCGCAGCGACGTGGGCAGTCCGCGGCGGCTCGGAGAGGCGGCCCACGGCGCGCGCAGGCGCCCCACGGACGCGTCCTCGTCCTCGTCGACGTCCTTCTACCGCAACCGGTCGCGCAGCGAGCTCTTCTCGTCCAGCATCCGCGACCTCATCGGCGAGCAGACGCAGGAAATGACGCGCCTCGCCGCGCGCGAAGAGAACGTAGGCCCTTTGCTCCGTGAGCTCATCACGTACCGATGAGATGGATGGATGGCCCAGGCTCACCGCTCGTGGTTTGGTCGTCTACTCGTGTAAACTGCCAGCTCCGCGTGCTGATGGAGGCAACGCGCGAGATCTCGCAGACGAGCGACTACCTCGAGGTCGTGAGCCGCGCGCTGCGAGCCGCGCACGCGACCGTGGACGCCGAGAAATACACGCTGGGCATCCTGAACGACAAGAAGGACGCCGTGGAGCTCTTCTCCAACCCGCCGATCGAGCTGCCGGGCAAAAACTACGTGGAGGAGGGCGACATCCCCGTCGACTCGGCCACCACCTTCGGCCGCGTCGTGCTGACGGGCAAGCCGCTTGAAGTGCGCGACGTGGCCGACTCGGATCTGTTCGAGCTGTTCGAGGACCAGCTCGAGCTGCTCGACTTCGAGCCAGACGCGCTGCTGTGCGCGCCCATCTTCAACGTGCACGGGATCCTCGTCGGCGTCTTCCAGGTCATCACGCGCAAGCACCGGCTGCTGAGCTCAACTGGCGTGCCCATCGAGGACGACCTCACGTCCCCGTCCACTCCGCCACCGCCAGCCGCCGCCAGCCTCTCACCTGGAGAGAAGGAGAGCTTCGCGTACGTCTGCACCATCACGGGAACGGCCATCTGGAACGTAGCGCTCTCTCGCGCGCACCAGTCGGCCCAGGGACGCATCGAGTGCCTCATCAAGCTTAACCGCAACATCTCGGCCGAGGTAGACGCCGCGCGCGTGCTCGACCAGATCGTGGTCGTGTCGTACGAGCTGCTAGGCGCCGAGAAGATCGCGCTGTACGTGCGTGACGAAGGGTCCGACACCTTCTACAACGCCGGCCACCACCACTCTGGTCAGCCGAGCTCCGCCGCGGCCAAGGACAAGTTGCTGACCGAGCACAACGGCATCGCGGGCTACGTCATGCGCACGGGGCAGCTCGTGCTGACCAACGCCGCGCGCGAGCACCCCGAGTTCGACGCGAGCTACGACGCCAAGGCCAGCTTCAACACCCGGCAGGTGCTGTGCGCGCCCGTCAAAGACACCGACTCCAACATCCTGGCCGTCATCTGCGCATCCAACAAGATCGGCGACGACGAGTTCTCGCCCGAGGACGCGCTGTACCTCAACTACGTGGCCGACGGCGCGGGCATCGCGCTGCACAAGTCCAACCTGCTGCGCGAAGTGGTCACGTCGCAGCAGCTGACCGAGGCACGGCTCAAGCTCGCCGACTTTGTCGCCACCTCCACGTCCATCGCCGAGTTCGTGGGCGTCGTGACCGAGGAAGGCAAGAAGCTGCTCGCGAGCGACCGCTTCGGGCTGCTGCTCGTCGACCACCTCAAGAAGGAGCTGTGGATCTCGCAAGTGGACGGACAGAACGTGCGCATGCCGCTCTCGCGCGGCATCTCCGGGCTGGTCGCAACGACCGGCGAGACGGTCTGCACGCGCGACGCCTACACGCACGAGCTGTTCGACCCGAGCGTGGACCAACTGACCGGGTACCGGACCACTAGCGTGCTGTGCATGCCCGTGTTCGAGGACCACGCGCCGGGCACCAAGCCCAAGATCGTGGCCGTCGCCATGGCCATCAACAAGCTCGACAGCGACCGCGTCGCGCCCTTCACAACGGTCGATGCGGCCAACATGACGCGCTTCTGCCGCGAGATCCAGTTCGCGCTCGGCCGCCTCACCCTCGACATCTCCTACTACAAGGTCGTATCCGACTGCGGCCTCGATAACAGCGCCAGCGCGTCGTCGTCATTTTCGCCGTCGGTCGCCAGCAGCAGCGAGGCTCCAGCGGTCGCGGCGGTGATCAACAGCGACGACCTCGAGCCCGTGACCGAGTCGCACATCATCTCATCGCTCGTGCACAAGTACTGCCAGCCCGTCGACCCGCTCGACATCTCACTGGTCTTGGACGTCAGCGGCGATGTTGCCGTTGTCAATGACGGCGGCGGTGGTGGTGACAGCTTTCCGTCGCCATCCACGTCTACGGAACTAGAAGACAGCAGCCCATGGCAGTCGTCGCCATCGACCGAGCCTGCGTCTCCCGCTAGCAGCACTGAGCCACCTCCGTCAGTACGCCGGTCCGTCGTGATGGGGCTTCCCGGGTCGCCCTCTGGCCGCGAAGGCGGCGGCAGCAGCGTCATCATTGGCATCGGCGATGTTGACTAGTGGGACTTCAACTGTCTCGACTTGTCGAATGCGGACGTGGCGTTCGCGACTAGCATCATCTTCCGCGCGCTGGGCTTCTTCGAGACGTTCCGCATCGCGAGCGACAAGTTTGCGACCTTCCTGTCGCACGTGGCGACGCACTACCGCGCCAACCCGTTCCACAACCTGCAGCACGCCTTCCAGGTGACGCACGCGACGTTCTCCATCCTCAAGTGCGTCGACGCGCCGCTCTTCTCGCCCCTGGAGAAGCTCTCGATGCTGGTGGCGGCGCTGTGCCACGACATCGACCACCCGGGCAACAACAACGACTTCGAGGTCAAGGCACGCAGCCAGATGGCGCTCACGCACAACGACGACGCCGTGCTGGAGCGCCACCACTGCCGCGTCACATTCATCATCTTGAGCCACCCACCGGCCAACGTGCTCGAGAACCTGTCGCGCACCCAATTCGCCCGCGCGTGCATCCTCGCGACCGACATGGGCAAGCACTTCGAGAAGTGCAAGGTGCTTGAAGCGCTGACCGTGTCCACCTCGTCAGCGTCGTCAGCGTCGTTGTCGTCGAGGCGGACGCTGATAGACAAGAAGCCGGCGCTGCTGGGCGTCTTGCTGCACGCAGCCGACCTGTCGGCGCAGGCGCTACCGTACGCGCAGGCCGTGCGCTGGGGCATGCGCATGCTGACCGAGTTCCAAAACCAAGCGCGACACGAGGCCGAGCTGCGCGTGCCCGTCGAGTCCTTCATGGTCAACCTGCACCAGGTGCGAACGCGGATCACAGTGCAGATGAACTTTATCAACTACGTGCCGCGCCCCGTGTGGCTGCCGCTCGCGACGCTCTTCCCCGACCTGCGCGTCTTCGCCGACGCGCTCGAGACCAACTTTGACCGGTACCGGGCCGATCTTAACAAGCTACAGAGCGAGAGCGTCGAGCGCCCGCCCATCTCGTACGTGTGCGGCGACAGCACACGCATGCTGACTGCGCTAGGGGACGGCAAAGCCGACGGCAATGGGGCCCTCAAGCTTGGCCAGCGCGACAGCTCGGGCTAAGGCGGTGCAAGGTAACGAATGCGCCAAGTGTGAGTCCAACCCAGCGTCCTGTTCATTGCTTACATGTTTCATCCGGCGTTACCCTGCTGCCTTGGTCCCTTACACGCTGCAATGCGCTTGTCCGCTCACCACACTCATGATCAGTCAGCTCAAACAGAACTTACCCGTCGCTGCTGGTGTGGGTCACCCCCTTCGCGAGAGAATCTGCGCGCTGCAAGTGCTCACGATGGCCACGACACTGCTCTGCTCCATCAGCAGGTCCTCGATCGCGCGCTCGCGAGCGGTCGACAGCAGCTCCGACAACAGGCTCTCGATTTCTTCCTGCTGCGCTGAGTCCACGCCCAGGTGCACGAGCGCCGCGCCGCGCAGGAACTCGGCGTTCAGCTGCAGCTGCTGCAGTCCGAAAGCCGTCAGCTCCTCGAGCCGCACCCACTCGCCGAACGCTTTCACGGCCATCCGTAGCATGCCCGCGACGAACCACTGAGCCGTCACGTCGTTCGGCGGCTGCGAGTAGATGACCACGTTCTTGCCGAAGATACGCTCCACGTCGAGCGACATGCCCGAAGCGCCGGCCCCGCGAGAACGGAGCGCGCCGCCTGAGCGCCGGCGGAACGAGTCGTTGCTCGAGCGGCTTGAAGTGCGTGACTGGTACTGCGAGTCGCCCAGCGCGAGCGCGACCTCTTTCCCCGCGCGCATTGCCGTCTCCACGACGGCCACGGCCATTTCCTGGACGCTGCGCGGCTCTTCATCCAGTTCGCTCCAGGGCGTCGCACGCACGCCCTTGTCGATCAACGTGCACAGTTGGTCGCCATAGAAGCGCGCGACCCACTGGAAGAGCTTGGCCGCCGACTCGCGAGACACTTCAATCATGTGCGCCACATCCACTTGCCCCATCTTCTTGCCTCTGCTTGTGGAGGCGTCGCCCCCCGCGGTCGACGAGAGGAACGCCGAGCCCGGGAGGCACTCGATGAGGCCGCGCACGCATTCGGCAATCCCGTCGGCCGCCAGATCGCGACACACAAACGCCAGAAAGAGCGCAAAGGGCGGCGTGGGCTCAAGATACGGCAGCGACAAGTTGTTCTCGGAGCTCTCGAACGCGCGCTTGGGCTCCGTGTACATGACGGCCACGACGTTGAACCAGCCCAGGAACTGGTAAAACTGGCTCTGCACCACGTCCGAGAAGAGAAACTGCAGCTCGGCAAAGTGCGCGGCGCCCATCTGCACCAGCGGCTCCATCTGCGCCAGCACGAGCTGCGTCATTTGCTTGAACTTGGCGGCCGCTTGGTGCGCCAGCGGCTGGACGTTGCACTCGGACACATCGCTAGCGCTGCTGCTCCCAGCGGGCGCTTGACTGACGCGCAGCGCGCGGTTTGCCTGGTCGTACGCGGAGGTCAGCACGTCGATCATTTCCTGGCGCAGACGGTGGAACACGGCGTCGATTTGCACGCGGACGCACGTCTCGACCACGTCAACGGCTTGGGATTCGAGTCGGCCGAGCGGAACTATCACGTTCGCACCCTTTGCGCTCGCAAGGAAGCGCTTGAGCACGCGCATAAGCGCCGAGTAGTCGTCGTCGTCGTATTCCGCGGTGTACCGGTCGTTGTCGTTGTCCGAGTCGCCGTCCGCGTCTTCCAGCGCGCGCACTTGCTCGGCCGTGCCCTAGATCGCAGCGGCACTGTTACTACCAGGTATTTGACGAATCAACGGAAAAAAAAAACACACGGAATGACTCACAAACTCGCGGTACGGGCGGCGGAACTGGCCCTCGCACGCGGCCAGGTAGAGCGCGAACGAGTCCTTGACAAAGCCCAGGAATGCGTCGTCGCGGCTCGCGGGCGCCAGCGGACGGCGCGACTCGCGAGCGTCACCGCCGCCGGACAAGAAGAGTTGCTTGTACGTCGAGTACACACGCGTCATCTTGGCCAGCACGTCCGCGTTGATGCGCGCCAGGAACTGCGCGACCGCCTCGTCCTCTCGCGTCGCCTGTCGAGGTTATCAGCAACGCGTGCCGGTCAGAATTGGATTGAGCCATCGAGTGGACTGGTGCAGCAGTTTGCGCTGCTCTCGCCTACCTGGAACGGAGCCAGCGCGCGCGCAAAGTAGTCCTGGTGCCAGTCGAGGAACTGCTGTCGCATCTCGTCCGTGCAGCTACCCAGCTGGTGAAGCAGCGTGACGGACTCGCAGATCTGAAGGGCAAGACCGGCGTTGGAGTGTGTTAGTCGTGCCATCTCTTCTCACATCTGATTGTGTCGCCTACCTCCTCGGACGTCAGCGCCGGGTCGACCAGCTTCCTGGAGAGCGTCTGCTTTAGCTGGCGAATGATCTTCTCGGCCTCCACTTGGATCGCCTGTCACGACAGCGAGTTGTATCACAGCAACGCCCGTCAGCGACAAAGGCACTACTGTTATCGGACCACATCGCCACGCACTTTGAACGACGTAATGTGCTCGTAGCGCCCCAGGATGCGGCGCGCGAGCAAAAAGTACTTGGCCGCGTTCGCGTACTCCTCCTTCTTGACCGCCCTGCATACACCAGCGCGTAATGTTAGTCTCTTCTTCATCATCGTCTTTGTAAAGCATAACGATGAGGTCTTCTCAACCGACAACGCACGAGTTGAGGCGCTGGGGCAGGTCGAAGATGAACTCGAGCCGCTTGAGCAGCCGGCGCACGCCAATGAGCTTCTCGACCTTGGAACGGTGCGGCGCGAGTGCCACGTTGATGCTCTCGCTCTTGGCCGTGATCACGTCCATGCTCGCGACCACGCGCTCGACCTCGTCCTCCATGCTCGCCACGTTGTTCTGTTCCGATCAGTGCAAGCGAGAGCTGAGGACGCTAAGACGCGGGTTTCTACGCGTCACGTGGCGATGCGCACGCACCTTCATCTTGCGGATCGTGTCCGTGGCGCTGATGAACTTGTTGTAGTTCTCGTACACGAGCATCTGCATGTTGGTGTCCAGTTCCTTGATCTCGCGGATGAGCTGGTCATCCTGCCGCATCAGCTCGTTCAGCCCCTGCGTCTCCAGCATCTCCTGCGCAGTCGCGTCAACGACGAAGCGGTTACCATCATCACTACCAGAAAATACCAGGCCAATACGTGCACGACGGACGGAGACCGCACCTTGACGTACGTGTTGGGGTCGAAGCCCGGCGCGTCGATGTTGCGCCGGCTCTGCGCCTGCGTCTCCTTGTCCTGGATGCCGTAGTAGCTGCTCAGCAGCTCCTGCATGCGCGCCATGCCGTGCTCGTCCTGCATCGTGTCCTCTCGCGCCTATAGTAACGACGCGTCGGCGGCGGCGGCAGCGTCCGAGGGAGAAGGTCGTGGCGGGTCGAGGTGATCGATCGCGATCGGATTTTATGCCTGCGTCGTCTTCAAAGAGGGGGGCGGAAGGCGACTATCGTGACCGCGCGTATAGTGGCCTCTGATGGCGTATTTATCAATTGAGTACGTCGGAAGGCGTTTTATTAGTTATAAAGTTTAATCAATATATAGTTTATCAAATCATGGAAGTAACGCGGTACTGACTGTTGACAGATGCGGGGGTAGGGTTGTTGGTAATTGTGGCCTCCTCTTTGCCCTCCAACTTCAACAAAGACCGACGGAATCCTGCGGGAAGTTCTCAACTACCGTAGTACCGTGACACTCGTCAAAATTATTGGAGCACCATGTCCGCCGCCGCGACGAGATCGGCATTGCGACCTGTTCGGTAAATGGACTCGCCTCATGGTGACGACCTCGAACCCAATGGACCCGCTCGATCACCATGCTTCACGGTACCGTATCAATACAATACGTAACGAGAGATGGCCCCACCGCCTCAGAGCTGAAGCAGATGCGTCGGCTGAAGCGTTGGGGGGAGAAGAGAGAGAGGAAGTGCTTCAGCATTCCTCCATCGCGATCTTTCGCCAGTAGTAATGCATCATAACAATGCGGGACCGAGTTGAATGGGAGCAACGCCGTTGCAACGCGTGCTGACAGCACAGGACACAAGTACGAATTGATTTCAGCAATGAGCTCTGTGTGTTTGGCAACTCGTTATGCTATTGCTTTTGTTTGGTGTTGAATGAAATACATCAGCAGCTCGGCCTACCTTTGCCGGTCGCACTTACTTTGACTCGACGGTTCGTTCACAACTATCGATACGTCCCGCTTCTCTTAGCGGTTCGACTTCTTCTCACTGCTGCGAGTGAACGAGGCGCCCACTCGGCAGCAGCAGCAGGCAGAAATCATGCACCAACTGAGCAGCTTAGTCGCCGCGCGGGCCGAAGAAGATGTACTTGCGCCAGCCCGTCTTCTCCGGGAACTTGACGCCGTTCTCCGTGAGCTTGACGAAGGCCTTGGAGAAGTCCTGGAAGAACAGGTCCTCGTCCTTGGCGTACAGCTCGACGTACTTGCGGAACTCGGGGTCCTGCACGAGCACCATGTCGGCGGGCAGCATCATGAGCTGGCCCGACTTGTCCTCGTACTGCTGCGGGCCGTTCCACTTCTTGTGGTGCCACTGGTTCTCGAGCAGCTCGCGGAAGAACTCGTTCGAGAACGTCCACTCGGCGTTGGTCCACGGGCCGCTGTAGCCGCTGCGCGTCGGGTAGCAGCGGCCGATGGCGTGGCAGCCGATGAGCGCGACGATCTCGCGGTCGTTAAAGCCCATGCGGTAGAACACGTCGCGCACGTGCTGCGTCGTCTTCTTCTCCGCGCCCTTGTCGGCGTCCGGCAGGCGGTCGTCGGGCGTGCACTCCTTGCCGCTGGCGGCGTCCGGGCGGCCGAGGCGGAACGGGATCGACGGGCCGCCCATCTCCTCGATCATGGTCACGCCGGCGAGCACGTACAGGTCGGCGTACGTGATCTCCGGGTGGTTCTTCTTGACCTTCTCGAGCGCCTTGACGGCCAGGTGCAGGCCGGCGTTGCCGCCGTGGTTGATCTCGGGCTCGAAGCGGATGGTGCCGCCCGTGCTGCCGCCCGAGCCGTCGCGCTTGCTGTACGTGCCCGACGAGTGCCACGCGAGGCGCACCAAGGTGGGGCCCATGTAGTTGTCCTTCTCGAAGATGTCGACGATCTCCTCCTTGATCTTGTCCAAGTCCACCTTGGCCTCGCGCGCGTTCACCAGGTCGGTGATCGCGAAGCCGCCGACAGCCGCAATGCCCGCCGCGGCGAGCAGCAGCGCGCTCGGCTGCTTCTTGGCCGCCGTCTTGGCCGACGACGTCGCGAACGTGCGCGCCTTGGCCGCGGACGCCGCGGACGCCTGCTGGGCGGCACGGACTGCAGCACGACGAAGCATGACTGTGTAGAGGAAGGGGGAAAAGAAGGAAGGAGGAAGACTTGAGCTGCTGAGCTGGAGCCGGC
The DNA here is from genome assembly GCA_023338115.1 of Phytopythium boreale. Lineage (NCBI taxonomy): Eukaryota > Oomycota > Peronosporomycetes > Pythiales > Pythiaceae > Phytopythium > Phytopythium boreale. The sequence goes on from JAADYG010000199.1 coordinate 27,962, forward strand.
GGATTCCCGAATGACGAAGGATCGCACGGCGAGTCCGAAGTGGCGGAAGGGGAGGGAGGGATCTCTTGCGTTCACTATGCGCCCAGATACGCGGCACAACCTTGTCCTGCGCTGCTCGTTTCTATCGCGATCCAGCACGGGAAGTGATAGGCAAACACATTGCGGCATACAATTTCCAAGTATAAAGCAGCACCCCCAGAACAAGAGACCCGGCTGAGGTGAAGGTCGGACACACCCTCCCCAATACAAACATGCATAGAATGGGCACGGGCGCTGGTTGTCAAAAAAGAGGAACCTGATCACTTGAAGTTTGTATCGAACAGGTTGTCGAACCGGTCCGTGAACCGTGGGGGAGGAACCGACGCAAGCGTCAACACGCGTTGCATCATCAAGAAAGATACCGGTTCCATACCGGCTTTAGAAGATCGCAAGTCAAATACCGGTTTTGTAGCACGGTAACCGGTATTTGCCACCCACCTAAAACGGCAACTTCAACGTGATCACGACCGTTCGGATCGATCCGTTATGTTGACCTGACCATACATTAACCAAGTCACCTCATTGAGAATGGAGGAGGGCAAGACGCTGTTCGTGCCGGCGGACGCGCTGCGCGTGGTGCTTCGCAGCGCGCGCGGCCACGAGGAGGAGGCGCGCGCGCTGCAGCGGCAGATCGACACGGCCCAGCGGCGCGCGCGCGCGCGCGCTACGCGACAAGACGTTCGAGGTCGAGCAAAAGCTCGCGCAGTACCGGTCCGACCACCGACAGAGCGTCATGGTGCCGCCCTCTTTCGGAGGCCTGGGCAAGTTCCACGCGCCTGGGGCGAGTCCCAGAGCGCAGCGCGGCGTCGCAGGCCGCTCCATGACTGTCGTGGCCGCCTCCCACGTCAGCGCGGCAGCCACAAACAACAGCACTGTGGGTGCCGCGACGACGACGCCGCTCGCGGTGAGTCCACAGATTGGGAAAGTCACCATCATGACGCAGCGCGTGGCGCAGCTGGAGGAGGTCGTGGCGTCCGTCAAGGAGATCTCGGCCCAGGGCAGCTTCGACGACGTCATCGCGCGCATCCTCAGCGCGGTCAAGAAGCTCGTGCGCGCCGACAAGTACACGCTCGGCATCTTGAACGAGCGGCGCAACGTCATCGACATCTTCTCGTCCTTACCTCGGACCAACGTTGACGGCGATAACAATGGAGAGCTCAAGCAGTCGGACGCGTCAACACCAGCAGCACGGTTCGTGAATGAAGGGTTCGTAGCGGCGGACTCGCCGACGACGTTCGGCCGCGTCATCATGACGGGCAAGCCGCTCGGGATCGAGGACTTCTACACGCACGAGAACTACGAGTACCAGATGAAGATCAGCGGCATCTCGCCGCACGCACTGCTCTGCCTGCCGATCCGCAACGCCAACCGCGCGGTCGTGGGCGTCTTCCAAGTCGTGTCCATGGCCAAGAAGGAGCCCAACAAAGAGGAGAAGATAGAGCAGGAATCAAACCAGCGCCCGGGTAATCCAAACACCAAACTGAAGCACGCGCTTGGCTCGAGCCGCCAGTTCCCGCTGCGCTTCACAGACATGGACCGGAAGAACCTCGAGTTCCTCGCGGTGGTGGCGGGCTCGGCGATCTGGCACCTCGTGCTCTCTCGCGAGCGGCAGACGGCGCAGAACCGCATCGAAGGGCTGCTCAAGCTGCACCGCAACATCTCGATGGAAGCAGTCTCGTCAGTCGTGCTGGACCAAGTCTTGTCCGTGTGCCATGAACTCATTGGCACGGAGCGCATCGGGCTGTTCCTCAAGATGGACGGCGAGGACGAGCTGTACATCGCAAGCGCCGCCGACATTGTGCGCGGCGAGTACGTGCCGATCACAAAGGGCATCGTGGGCCACGTCGCGCGCACGGGCGAGACCATCATCACCAACGACGCGTACTCGCACCCAATGTTCGACTCGACGCTGGACCAGAAGACCGGGTTCCTCACCAAGCGCATCCTCTGTCTGCCAGTCAAGTCGCCCGACGGCGCCATCCTCGCGGTGCTGTCAGCCGTCAACAAGGTGGACGGCACGGACTTCTCGAACGAGGACTCCATCTTCCTCAACTACGCGGCGGACGCAGTCGGCATCTCGCTGCACAAAGCGAGTCTGCTGCACGAAGTGCGCACGTCGCAAAAGCTCATTGGGGCGCGGCTGGCGCTCGCGACCTTCTTGTCCGAGCGCGAGGCCGACGTCGCCGCGTTCGTGGATCTGGTCATGTCGCTCGGCAAGGACATCATGGCGTGCGACAGCTTCGGGCTGCTGCTGATCGACCACTTCAAGAAGGAGCTGTGGATTACGCCCAAGATCGGCGGCGAGAGCATCCGGTCGCCCATGAACCGCGGCATCTCGGGCCTCGTCGCCACCACTGGCGAGCTCGTATGCACTCGCGACGCGTACACGCACCCGCTGTTTGACCCGAGCGTAGACACTCAGACCGGCTACCGCACGATCAGCGTGCTATGCATGCCAGTGTTCGAGGACCACGGCCTCTCGAGTCGAAAGGTGGTCGCGGTCGCCATGTGCATCAACAAGAAAGAAGCAGACGGCCGCGTCGTGGCGTTCACGCGCGGCGACCGCGAGACCATGCGCAAGTTCTGCAGCGAAGTGCAGTTCGCGCTCGGCCGCCTCGCGCTTGACATCTACTACAAGGTCGTCTCGGACTGCGTCGCCAGCGGTAGCACGGACAGCAGCGCCGCCGCTACACCCGCCAGTACACTAGGCTCGAGCAAGTCGAACAAGAGCTTGGAGTCGTCACGCAGTCTGAAGAGGCTGGCATCCTCGCGGCGCCTCGACACGCCACCAAACTTTTCGGAGACGGACATCATCTCGTCCATCGTGCACAAGTATTGCTACTCCAGCAGCAACGGCGCTAGCAGCGGCAACACGACGAATCAGGAGCCGCCGTCGTTGTCGCTCGTGACGTCTTCAGCGCAGCGCAAGGAGCAGCACACGGCTGAAGACGACATGGTGCCGTTCCCGCGCGAGATCAGCTTCGCGCAGGGCCACGACGAGCCGCTCGACAAGTGGGACACGGACACGACGATCTACTCGAGCGGCGATATCGCCATGTGCTGCGGCATCGTGTTCCGCGCGTACGGCTTCCTCGAGTCGCTGCGCATCTCTAGCGACAAGTTCGCGGCGTTCACGACCAACGTGGCCAATTACTACCGCAGCAACCCGTTCCACAACTTCCAGCACGCGTTCCAGGTTCTTCTGGCGCTTCACGTCATGATCCGTACCGAGTGCCGCCGGTTCTTCAGCGGGATTGAGATCTTCGCCATGCTGCTTGCAGCCCTGTGCCACGATATTGACCACCCGGGCAACTCGAACGAGTTTGAGCTGCGCACGCTGAGCCCGCTCGCTCTCACACATGACGACGCCGTACTGGAACGCCACCACTGCCGCGTCACGTTCATCATCTTGAACCACAAGTCGGCTAAGATCCTGCAGCACCTGGACGCCGACCGCTACCGCCGTGTGCGCGCGCTTGTCATTTCGTGCATCCTTGCGACCAACATGGGCAAACACTTCGACAAATGCCGCGCACTTGAGACGCTCACGCGCCGTGCGCTCCCCGACAAGAGCGCGCTGCTGATGGGGGTGTTGCTGCACGCAGCCGACCTATCGCACCAGGCGCTGCCCTTCGCTCAGAGCGCGCACTGGGGTGCACGTCTGCTCGACGAGTTCCATACCCAAGCACGGGCCGAGTCCGAGCTGGGCTTGCCCTCGGACTTCTTCATGCACGACCTCGCCCGCACCCGCACGCGACTGGCCGTCCAGCTGCACTTCATCAATTACATTGTGCGCCCCATTTGGCTGCCGCTCGCCTCGCTCTGCCCGCACCTGCGCGTACGTACACATGATCGTGAATGGGATATCCATCCTCGGAGTTGGTTGGAGGCGTGTGACTTACCTTGTGTGTTTGTCGCACGCGACAGTTTTACGCCGACTCGCTCGAGCAGAACTACGACCGGTACCGGCAGATGCTGGATGAAGAAATCGCGAGCGAGGCATCAGCGGCACCGGCAGCGGTGGTGGCAGCTTCGGCCTTGGCTGCGAGTTCGATCGCTGGCTCTGGCAGTCTGGGTGCGGAATCCACGGCCACTGCCAGCAACGTCCACGTCACACTGACAATCGGCGGAAGCGCTTCGTCAGCATCGCCACCGACCGACCCGACCCCCGCTGGGCTGAACACCGCTATACCAGAGTGATCGACCTACATATACAGGGCCATTCGTCTTGACGCGACCATGACATGAATCGGGATTTACAGCACCAAACTGCAAGAGCCGGGCCTGTATTACGGGAAAGGGTTTAGAACCGGAGAAGCGCACGGCACGTAGCGAACTTACCGGACGTGCTGTGCGTTTCTACTCGAAGAACACGACAACGACCGTCGTGTCGTCGTGGCGCCGTCGGCGGTGGCTACCAGGCGGCAGGCTGAGCAGGTCCTGGTACGACATCTCGTAGCGCTTCGCCGACTTCTGAAGCACGCGCTCGACCAGCGCGCGCCCCGCAGACGCGTGGTTGCCCGCAAGAGCATGCCCCCGCACAATATCGACCGCTTCCTGGTTGTCCAGGTAGTCCCAGAGTCCGTCCGAGCCAATGATGATGAACTGGTCGCTGCTGTCAAGAGTGTGATGCTTGACCTCAGGGATCGCCGTGATATACGGCGGCGAGTACGGCGCGGCAAAATGACGGCCCGCCGACCGATCGCCGTTCACGTACGGGGGACCGTTAAACTCCGAGTACTTGAGGGAGAAGTCGCCAAGCGCGCGCGTGGGCTGCAGTGCGCTCTTGACGTAGCACGACTCGGGGTGGCGGCACGTGAACACGTTGGTCTCGCCTGGGTGTTCCTTGCGCAGCTTTTCCTGCTCGGCAATCGACATGGCGTTGTGGTCGTGGCTCATGGGCACCGCAACCATGTCACTGCTGGAGGCCGCATCATCTCCATTCTTCGAGTGGTCGGTATCGAGGCGGCCGAGGACAGCGCGGATGTCGCCGGCTGTAGATTGATCATGTAGTAACAGCCAGTACAGTAGTCAGTAAGGTGGTTCGGCGCCATAGCAAATGACTTCGTAAGGAACTGCCGCTTACCGTTGGCCACGTGAACACCACCACCGTCGACGAACACGAGCAGCGCACACGAACCGCATCGCGCGACGGCGCCGAAACCGAGCTTGAACGCGGACGCGACGTCCTCCATGAGCTCGCGGTCCGTGCGACCGAAGCCACGTTGGATGGCCCCCGCGACCTTCTTGTTGGACAGCGGCTTCTTGGCGTCACCCGACGATGACGCTGACTTACTGGAGCTGTCGCCCTTGTACAGCGCCGCGAGCTCCTTCTGGACATTGTTGATGAGCGACTTGCGCGCGTACTCGGACACCTGCCACCCACCTGACGGGAACACAACGCGTACAGCAACACGTTACACCCTCGTTCGGATGCAGGGAACATCGAAATGGGTATCTCCACGGCTGTTGCTGCCTCGACATGGACTTTGTACGTACCATGACCGTCGAGCACCGCCGCGAACACGTCGCCGTTCTCCGCGATCTGCACGTCGAACTTGTCCTGCGTGCGTGTTCGTCAAAAGAAAGAGCGAACCGAACGATCCGGGATAGTGGCAGGAACATTGCGTGAGTCTCTAGGTTCACACCGAATAGATAACTCACACAAGGGCGAATCTCCACCAAGAAGAGACGGCTTCTAGTCGGTCTCGCGAGTAGTTAGAACGCTCACCTCGATGGGGAAATTGGCCTTGTACGTGGCACAGCTGACGCGCGTGGCGCGCGAGTTGGCCACGGGCAGGAAGAGCTCGCCGTCCAGCGGCACCGTGAACGCGCTGGCGTCCACTTCGGGCGGCGCGTACCGGGCGTCGCAGTGCGCGTCTGATACGGAGCAGGTCGCGCCGGCGTCGCCCGCCAGCTCGGCGTTCGCGAGTGCGAGCACCGACAGCCCCACGCCGCTGATCAGCAGCGCCTGCCGCAGCGACGGACCCAGCAGCGGCTATCACATCGCCGTCGTGGTCGTCGTCGTCATCGCGATTGTCGATTTCGAAATCAAGCGCGAAAGAAAACCATCGAACGAGCGTTAGCAAGCGATGGGAACGTTCCCGCCCTTCTTTACCGAACCGCCTGAACAGCAAGTGGAAGACTCCCCGGGCTCACCTTGGGGCTGGCGCGGCGGCCGCCGCCGGAGCTGAACATGCGCGAGAGCGCACGCGCCGTCGTGGTGGGGAGCCGCATCGTCGTCGTCGTCGGCGGTGTTCGGTCTTCCCTCCTTGCCGCTGCCGGCCTTTCTCGCTTTCTTCCCCCTTCCCGTTGCCTGCTTGCGGATCCTTTGCAGGGTGAAGCCGGTTCTTAACGTATCTGGCTGTCGCGTCAGAAATGAGCCGAGGTCGACAGTTTGTAACTGACGTGGATCAGATAACTTTATTTTTAGGTACCATAGCGGTTACATGCTGATCATGTTAGTGGGAAAGATCGCGGCTTTTGGTGGTCAACGGTAAGCTCGGGCCGGGCGAATGGGCGCGGCGCAGCGGAGCCCCTTGGGCTGCTGCGCGCGGTCGCCGCGCGAGAGAGGGGCGGGCCGGCCGCGTGTTCTTCCTTTTCGAGCAATACCAGCGCACCCAACTAGTCGACGCCGCGCGGTTCCACGTCGCAGTGAGCCACGCGCCAGCTTGTCATACCGAGGACGTTGGAGAGATGACGGCTGTACGCACAGCAACACTGTGCGATGATTTCAACCGGTTTTTCGAGCGAGTGGCCACCTCTATCGTTCTTACCTACGCGGTCGTCGGCGTTAGTCATTACAGCGCGCAGAGGTTCGTTCGAGGTGAGCAACCGCGCGCGACCAACGGAAATTGTGCATGTGGAAGAGCCGCCGCGTTACTACTGCCGCGCTCCCGCTTGAGCGTCAACTGCGTGCGTCAAGTCCGCGCGGGACGACACATCGACGGCGCCACTACTGTACTGAAGAACGCTGCGCGCGTTCTTCGCCACGCCATTGGCGCTTCTGGCGCGAACACCCCTGCCGGGCCTGACATTGACGTAAATCACTTCCACAACGTGGCGCGCGCTATGCGCACTGGTCGCGTCCGCCGTGAGCCTGACTGGGTACGTCACGAATGAGTTGAAACTTCGCTGTTAGTCCTTCCACATTCGATCCAGTGCAGCGCGGTACGTGCGGCCGTGACCTCCACGTCAACACTGGTGGCGTTGGCCCAACAGCCCGCGCGCGGCCCTTCACTTCTGTGTAAGTATGTAGGCGGCGGCGAGCGCCCGCCGACCATGTCGCGGGAAGGGACCAGCTCGCGCGGAAAGCGAAAATAAGAAGAAAGCCCTGCTCTTTATTTTAATTAAAAACATATTCCCTAATTGTTCTTGTGAACCGACCGGTCGCCAAGAACAAAATGATAAAAAAAAGAAAAACGGTTTCGCTTTCTTTCCGTGGTTTATTTTCGTCCAAACAGGTTGTTTGTATGCTAAAAATAAGAAGAAAGGGCGGCGGACCAAGCAAAAATATTCGAAAAACAAACAAACGTAAAAATTATAAAAAGTCAAGTTGAAGGTCGAGTGCGGGCCCCCTTCTCCGTCTGCTCTTCCGCCCCACTCGGTCATTTCTACTTTCACCGCCGACGTCGGACTTCCACACAGGCCGAGTCTCCCGCGCGGAATCCAACAGCAAACTGCGTGTGTTGGACGCGTCGCCTCCTGCACGCCACCGTTTTCCGCCTACGTCAGGCCGAGGAGTCCACGATCTCTGGCGCCCGACCCGCGTGAGCGCACCGTCCCACCTGAAACCGCGACATCGCCGACGGAAGAACCAGAGACGAAACGAACGAGCAGGATGCGCGCGAAGCAGAGAGTGGACGAGTTTGTCGTGCCGCGCCTGGTGGACTCGGGTGACTGGGTCGCCGACCACGAGCGCTCGGTCTGCTTCGTGTGCTCGCGGCCCTTCGGCACGTTTCGCCGCAAGCACCACTGCCGCATGGTACGTTCTCGTCACGTTGGACAAGCAAAGGATTCCGTCGTCTAACGTTGGCTGTGGTGCTTATATGGCTCGACAGTGCGGGGAGATTGTGTGCAACGGCTGCACGCTGCACAAGGAGGCGGTCGTGGACCCGGTGCTGGGGCGAACGCGCGTGCGCGTGTGCGTCTCGTGTCTGTGCTGCAAGTCGGGCTCGGCGTGGCGTCCACAGTGCCAGCAACAGCACTCGTACTCGTCGGAGCACATGTCGCCGTACACGGCGTCGTCGGGGGAATCGGCGCGCCAGTGGATCCAGAACCACCTGCACTCGCCGAACTCGGGCGACGACAGCTCGGAGGCCAGCGATGACTGCGATATTCACGCCTACGACCAACTGAACTGGAGCGGGGCTGATTGCTACACTCCACAGGCCAAGAAGCACCCGGCCTTCAAGGCGCCCCAGGGCAATGGCAACAACAGCAAAGACAACAATGCCAAGTACGAGGCTTCCCGACCTGCCCAACCCGCGAGCTTTGGTTCCAAGAGCGCCTCGAAGGCTACCGGTCAAGATCCGACATGGCAGCACGCGTGGCCGCAGCCTCCTGTGCGTCGCGACGAGTGCGACCGGATTGATACGCTGCACAGTCTTAACATTATCGACACGTCGCCTGATAAGCCGTTTGACATGATCTGCGAGCTCGCCAAGTCGCGCTTGTCGTGCCCGATGGCGGCCGTGAGCTTCCTCGACGAGCACCGCCAGTGGTTCAAGGCGAGCACCGGGCTGGCGCACAAGATGATCCCCCGCAAGATCGCGTTCTGCACGTACACAATCTACCTCAAGGAGCCTGTTGTGGTGCTGGACACGCTGAAGGACCCGCGCTTTGAGCTCAACCCGCTGGTCTCTGGCGCGGCGGCCGTGCGATTTTACGCTGCGGCACCTATCATTGAGCGCTCAACAGGCCACGCACTCGGCAGCGTGTTCGTGTTGGACACGCGGCCACGTGAGTCATGCGACATTACCGTGCTGGAGCGTTTGGCTCACGCTGCTAGTGAAAACTTGCCGTACCGGTTTGATGGCAACATTGTTACCACACGCTCAAGCGATGGCGAGCACAACTTCGTCACCGGCGACAACAACGAGAAGGGTGAAAGGCTGGAGCAAGAGCTGGAAAAGTCTACCGCGGACCCGCGTTTGTCGGCACAGGTCGATGCTCTTGCGGCACTGTACGGCGTGGACTGCTCCGGTATCTCCCAGCCTGACAACTCGAAGCTCTCGGTGTCTACGGCGTCGTTGTCCTCAGCTCCGTCGTTCTCCAAGTCTCCCCTTCGCACATCTCCAGGTAGCAACAGCGCGGAGGGATCGCCTTTCAGCGGCGCCTTGAAGGAATGTGACAACGCAGCACAAGAGGCAGGGGCACCGCCGATGGAAGCGCTGCTGATGCGGCTACTGACCCAGAGCACGGAGACCCAGGAGCAACTCACAAAGCAGCAGTTGTCCATCTCACACATGCTCGGGCAGCACACGTCGCAGATTCAGAAGCTCATGGCCGATCTCGCGCGCATGGAGGCCAAGATGGAGGAGGCCACGCTCACTTCCAAGTAGACTGCTGAGCTCCCCGCGAGGCGTGCTCGACCCGCGCGAGTCGATGGGCGACTCGAGTGTTTGTTGGAATTTTTATTGGTAGCGTCGAGATGCGAGCGTCTTCATGAGGCAGGACGCGTTGCTATTGCCGTTCGTTTTTGGACTGCATGGGAAACACACACAATCAAGAAACATTAGTCACCTCCTCCGCCTTCACTATGAAATCCACCAACGATACGCCGATGTCACAGCAGACCGAGGAACGAGAGCGCGCAATTCGCTTGTTCAGACGCATGGCGTATACATTTTTATGGAGTTTTCATGCGGCGAACACAAGCGACTACTGTCCACAAGCGAAATAAAACGCGCACGGCCACGTGGGACGCTTGCGCGTCACAACCGGGAGCGCGCGCGAGAGCTGGGGGCGCTCGTTCAGGCGTAGACGGCCTGCTGCTTGTTGACCTCCTCAATGTACGCCTTCATGGCGTCCTCCTTGGACATGCCTGCGGTTTCCCAACACATTTCATAGTCAGCACCCTGATACCACAGCAGTCTGTCTATCCGCCGCTCCAAACATCAGACGCACCCTTCTTGTCAGCCCAGGCGCTCCACTTGGCCTTGCCCGTCAGGTCGAACATGCCGGGCTTGGCCGTCTCGTTGTCGCCGACCGTGGCCTGCTTGTACAGCGCGTACAGCGCCAGCTTCTCCTCGTTCGTCTGCAAAACAACAACGACCAAAGGCGCACGTCAGATGCTTTGTCCCGGATTCCCTCCCCAACCGATCGGCGCACGTACGTTGGGCTTGGTGAAGGCCTTGGCCGTGGCGGCGGCGGCTTCGAACTGGGCCTGGAGGTCCGACATTGTGATGGTCTCGAAGGAGGAGGAGGAGGAGAAGAGCTTGAGCTGATCTGGGGCGAATTGAGGAATGACGTGAAGAATGGCAAGCGCGGCGATCAAGAAGGGGGAATCATGCCGGTTGATTAGCCAGAAAGGTGCCCCTCTCCCGTCACAAAACCGGGGTAAAACCTTGATCTCGAGGTTTTACGAAAATGATTATATTCCATTTTTGCCCAATAATCGTGCTGTTTGAAGCATAACACGTACTGTGGTTGGTTGAAAATAAAGGGGAAACAGGAGTGACGCTCTCCCTCACGGCAGAATACGTCGACGACGGAACGCGAAGCGCCCACGCATGACATCACCAGCATATGGAAGGGAAGGCACTGCCAGTTGAAGGCCGCCATCGAGTGTCGCTTCCGTGTTGCTCTTTCAGGGGCAAGCCTCTACACCTCTGCATAGGTACCGACCTAGCAGTACTCGCAGCGATACTGTATGGCGTGGTACACTGTATGCAGGAGGTATACTCCGGGTCTGCGCGCATTGTCGAGACGCGGTCCGTCGTCCCATGGCAGATCGAGCGACGAATCCTCGACATGGCCACGCGTTGCGTCCCGAAAAAAGCTGGCACCTTGAATCTCTCGCAAACGACATCCCTGGATTGGCTGAAATAAGCACAAATTAGCACACATTTACGACCAATCCGGATGCAAAGACACTGGCAACGTTGAAGTTTCCTCGCCGAGAAAGGACGTCATGCAGGATCAAAATGCCGCGGTGCTTCGTCACCGGGAGGAAGATGCGTCCTTTCCTCCAGTGCTTGGAGGTGCGGCACGATCTCTGGACGACTGATACGCTATAGGAGAAAGCGCGCGCCTTTCCTCCCTCCGCGCCCTCGCTCTAGCTGCACGACGACACAGGCGTTAGCCTCTACCTTTACCGACAAAGCGACATCCGATGGCAGCCGCGCGTGAGCGTTCGTGGGTAAGTTGGGTCGAGTACGCGTCTCTTTTCTCCCGAGTGAACACTGACCCGCTCCGTTCCGCACGTACAGTGGCGCCTGCTGCCGCGCTTCTTCGTCGTGGTGGCGCTGTTTAGCCTCGCGTTCGCGGCCGTATCGTTTGTCGTGCTGGCCATGCTGGCTAACACGTCCGACACACCCGAGCTACTTCACTCCGAGCCAGCGCTGCTGGTCGTGGGGATCGTCAACGCCGTCGTCGGCAGCCTCCAGACCGCGTGCGGCTACTGCGCGCAGCGTCTCGGTCACCGGTTCGACAGCCTCTTCCCGGCCGCAACCAGGATGAGCGTTCACCAAGAAGTGAGCGCAACGACCAAGACCCCGCTCGTCGCCATCGGGATCTTGCTGTTGGCGTGCGGGACCATCGCCGCGGTCGTGAACCTGGCTATCCTTGGTCAGAGCGTGACGGCCCCGTTCGCGGCGCTCACGCTCATCTTCAACGGCGTGCTGGCCTGCTCGGTTCTCAACGAGCGAGTGACCAAGTTCGACGTGATCGCCACCGTCCTAGTCGTCATTGGCGTCTCGGTCTCCATGCTGGGCGTCGGGATGGCCGGCGTACACCTGCAGCACTTTGACGTCGACGAGCTCAAGCGCCTCTTCATGCGGTCGTATTTCCCGGCCATCTACTCGGTGACGCTCTTGGCCCTCGTGATCATGTCGTTCGGGTACGTGACGTACCACAGACTGCAGCGCACGTGCTGGGGCCTGAGCTGCTTCTCCATCGGCGCCGGCGTGCTCAGCGGGTTCTCGAGTCTGTGCGTCAAATGCGCCGTCGAGATGGTCAAGACCCGCGTGATCGACCACCCACCCAAGAGCGACAACGACCTGGAGCGCCCTGTTCTGTGGCTGCTGCTCGTGGGCGTCGTCGTGTGCGTCGCGAGCCAGCTCAAGCTCATGACGACCGGCCTGCGGTACTTTGGCACGCTCAAGTTCGTGCCGCCGTACCACGTGTTCATCATCTTCTCCAACATGCTCAACGGCATGGTCTACTTCGACGAGGCCAAGACGTACAGCCTGGACTCGGCCGCGCTCTTCGGCCTCGGCTGCGGCCTCGCCGCCAGCGGCGTGCTGCTGCTTCTCGGCAAGGCGCCGCGCCCTTCTTCGGCTTTCACCTCGACGACTATCACGGACGGTCAGAGCACACCGATCAAGCAGCACGGCGCCGGCTTGGAGTCGCCCGTCGCGATCGACGGCATGCTCCCCATCCGCCGCCTCGGCGCCGCCGACCTCAACCTCTCGGACTCGGACTGCGTTGAAGTCTGAAACACCAATGCATACCGGTATCACTGTGCAGTGTACCGTACGAGTCACTCGTCACACGTCACACACGCGTCGTACTGTACGATACACAACAAGAGAACGCGACTACTTTAACCTTTATTTCACTATACCATACTCTCATCATGATCTTATTCTGCCGTCGATCCTTCCCAGCCAATGGTTTGGACTGTGAGGAAGAGCAACAGCTCAAAGCAGCACAAGGTGCGAGTTTCTATCCGCACGGGAAGAGGAGGGCGGGCATGGCGGAATCCGCCGCCTCCTGGCCACTCTATCGCGTATCGCCGTCTCCTTGTCACCTGCGCCCACTATGCCGCACCCGCCGCCCGTCATCGAGTCACTCTGACTCTTGACGCGGACGCGACCGGTACATTACCATGAGCACGGCGGCAGCGGAACACCACGACGTGATCGTCATCGGCGCCGGCATCGCCGGCCTGCGCTGCGCGCACGACCTGGTCCACGCCAAGGGCGCGGCGGACGTGCTCGTGGTGGACGCGATGGACCGCGTTGGCGGGCGCATCCTGGCCGACCGCGAGTTCATCCCGGGCATGGCCATCGAGGTCGGCGCCGAGTTCATGCACGGCGCCAACACGTCGCTCACGCGGCTGGCCGAGCAGCAGCGCTGGGCCGTGCGCGAGATCTTCACCTGGGCGCAGGTGCGTTGCTCCTCCGACTGCGCTTTTGACGAGTCGAGAGAGCACAGGGGCGGCTTGGCTTCTTTTACATACAACTGCATATCGCCTTGTGTGTGTGCGTATGCCTGCATGCACACCCCGCATCGATTAATCAGCCACTGATTCGCGAGCGCTCGCTCGCCCTAGATAATCTTCTGGCCTTCATACGAATGCGATAGCAAAGTGTCTCCTTAATTAGCATCGCCGCGGATGTCGGGGGTCACTTCCCGACACTCCGTGCGCGCAGTCGGTGGCCCAGTTCTTGGGCCTCTCGAAAATCTGCGCGCCTCCACTGCGGCGAAGTCAGTCTGGACTCACACATCCCAATCACATCACCTCCGTAGATCAGCTTGCTTGCATGCGTGTTGCATGTGCGTATATGTCGCTTCCCGGTCGCAATCCAACTGCCGCCCCGTGCGCTCTCGACCTCTCGACTCCTATTCACACCATCGATACGATCACCATTACGAACCAAAACTCACCGTTCTCATGACCGAACAAATCCTGCACAGGCTGACGGCGGCCCGACCGACCCGGCGCCCGACGGCGGCGTGGGTTACTACTACCTCGGCGACCAGAAGCGCATGCTATCGTACGACGACGAGGACGCCGACTTCCAGCGCTTCAACGACTGCGTGTCGGCGCTGAGCGAGCCCGAGATGCGCGTCGAGGACGTGCCGGCCGACAAGTCCATGCTCGACTACTTTGCGCGCGACTGCGAGCTGTCCGAGTCCATGCTGGCGCTCGCGGACGCCGGATACGCCAACACGGCGGGCGGCCCGCTGCGCGACATCTCGATGCGCGTCACGTGCAAGTACGAAAAGCAGTGGATCGAGCTCGAGGACGAGGGCGACTTCCGCATCTACCCGACGTTCGAGCGCTTCGTCCAGCACTTCAGCCGCGGCGTGTCCACCAAGCTCTCGTGGCCGGTCGGCGCCGTCGACTACACGCGTCCGGACATCATCACGCTGACCAACAAGACCACGGGCGAGACGCTCACGTGCCGCAAGCTCGTCGTGACGGTCGCCATCTCCGTGTTCAACGACATCGCGTATGAGCCGGCGCTGCCGCAGCGCAAGCTCGAGGCCGCCGCGTCGTTCGGTATGCGCCGCGCCGGCAAGGTGCTGCTGCACCTCAAGGCGGCCTTCTGGCCGGCCGACACGCACGGCGTCATCTGCTCGCACTGCTTCCTGCCCGAGTTCTGGATCAACAGCACGCGCGGCGTCGGCGAGCTGCAGCTCCACGGCGACGAGACCTTCCAGAGCGTCGACGGTGACGACGCCGAGGTGCAGTACTTGGTCACTGGCTTTGCCGGTGCCGAGACGGCCGAGCGGCTAACGCAGCTGGAAGAGGCCGAGATCATCCGGCACTTCCTCGACCAGCTCGACACCATCTATGGCACGGCCGACAGCCCCACGCCCGCGACCTCGAGCTTCGTCAAGGGCATGTACCTCGACTGGGGCGACGTCGACTACGTGCGCGGAGGGTACTCGTACCCGCGCGTGGGTCAGCGCGACGACGCCGCGCGCGACCTGGCCACGCCCGTGGACGGCCGCATCTTCTTCGCCGGAGAAGCCACGGCCTTCGAGCAGCCAGCCATGTCGGTGCACGCGTCGATGGACACGGGCGCTCGCGCCGCGGAACAGGTCGCGACGGCGCTTGCGCTCTAAGGATAAGACGACGGCGAGTAAGAGCTGATCGCTTGCGCATAATGTCCTGGGATAAGAAGCACGTGTCTTGCTACGCGGGTGAATCGAGTCTTATTGGAACCGTGCAAATATGCAAACCTTGCCGCTCGTTATCGTACGTACTCTCATGTTTATGGGCGCTTGCTTCTTCTTCGTTGTCGTCGTTTCTTCCCTTCTTTGGTGGTCGCGACGGCGGGAGAGCACGCGGCGCCGTCCGCCGCCTTGCGCTGCCTCGCTGTCGGAAAACACACACGCACACTCAACCACACAGATCCGCGCGTTCGGCATCCGCGCGTGTCCTTCATATCGGCGTCCGGTCCATCGCTCGCCGCCGTCTTCTCGTCATCGCTCGTCACTTGTCCATCGCAGTGTCCTCCCAATCCGCAGGCGCTCTCTCCGAGTGCTTATAGAGCGCACCACATACGCGCATCGCGATCCAAAGCCGCCGCTACGTCCTTCATCCACTATCCGCTCATGGTCCGCACACGCAGGCAGGCTCAATAGAAGGCCGGCGGGGGCGCCGGCGACGACTCACGCTCGAGGCGGCTCAGCACGTGCTTGCCAAACGTGAAGCGCTTCAAGTAGTCGGCGTTGTGGCGGATGATGCACACGATGCGCTCGCGGTCGCGCTCGTCCGCGCGGTCCAGCAGCTTCTGCACCACATAGTTGCCGTACATGTGCTTCATCATGGGCAACAACGCGCACGAGGAGCCCGTCTCGTCGCACTGGAGGATAAAGTCGACGAGGTGGCTGATCTCCGCCTTGGACGCGTGCTCCAGGCACGACTCCACCACGTTGCTGGCGTACTTGTGCTGGCTCCAGCGCGCAATGTCGGGGAACACCGTCTGCTTGATCACGCTCTGTTGCTCCGGGTCTCCGTGGCTAACCACGTGCTGCACCACGTAGTTGCCAAACTGGTCCTTGATCAGATCGCGGCACTTGAAAATGATCTCGTTCAAGATCGGGCGGATCTGCTCCGGTGAGCAGTGCTCGAGGACGCGCTGCACGACGCGGCAGCCGTACGAGTGCGTCGACAGCTGCGCCGCGTGGCCCACAAAGCTGTCAATGATGAACTGGATGTCGCTGCCCGTCACTGTTGGGAGCGACGAGAGCAGCTCGCCGCGCTCCATGCGCTTCTTCCACGATGCGGCCTCGACGCACTTCTGCAGCACGTGGTTGCCGTTCTGGTCGACGACGCACTTCATGACATGACCGTGAAGCTGTCGAATAAGCTCGAGCTGCTCCTCCACCTGCGCGACCTCCAGCGCGCGCTGGATAACGCGGCAGCCGTACACCTGCAGCGCGAGGCTGATCATGTTCTCCTTCATTTTCTCCACGAGCAGCTTCTGCTGCTGCTGCGAGCCGTACTCGAGGAACTTCTGGATGACGTAGTTCCCAAACACGTCCGTCATCAAGACGAGGCAGTTGGGGTAGATCTCCATGAAGGCCTCATGCTTGGTGCGCTCATCCGCTTTCTCGAGCTTCTGCTGGATGAAGCGCGAGCCGCTCTGGTCCTTGGCAAAGATCATCAAGTGGCCCTTGATCGTCGACAGCTCCCAGCGGTCCGACTTAGGCGCCGAGTTGAACTCCTCCAGCAGACTGTTCGACGAGTACGAGTGTGCGACCGGGTGGAAGTACTCGTGGTCATTGCGACGACCGCCCGGCGACTTGTAGCGGTGGTACGAGGGGCGCCGCGAGTACATATCCATCCGATCGTAGCTCTCGTCGCGCAAGGATGACACCGGAATGCTGGGCTTTATCATTCGGTCGTTGCTGCGCCCCGGATTGAACGGCGCACCTCCGCAGTCATGGGTATACGACGAGGGACCCACACGGTAGCTCACACCGCATGCTGGCTCGAAAGCAGCACCGCCCAGACTCGCGGGCGCAGAAAGAAATGGCGATGCTGGAACACCGTATCTGTCTTCGTTGGGGAACCAGCGAGACGCGGACGGACTCGCGATGGAGGCGTATCCGTTCAGAGCCATGGGGGTCGCCTGCGGTGAGAAGCCCGGCAGCATCGCGCTTGGGAACGCCGACTGTGAAATAGGTCGGCCAGCGGGTGAGAATGGGTGGCCATTTCTCACCGTGGCATACCCCGGATCGTGAGGGCGGCGCTGCTGGCGACGAGCCACGTTGTCGGTCGGATACTTGGGGTAACTGGCAGGCTCTGGCATGGAGAACTCCTTGAAGTTTCCGAGGCGAAGCTGCCCCATGGAACGCGTGGCTTCAGCCAGCTCATTGCCACGCTCTTGGACCGCGCGAGACTTGGCAGCATTCGAAGCGAAGCTGCCGAACACGGGTGACGGCGTTCGCGGAAAGTCTTCTTGAATGCGGTCCATCAGTGATAGCCCGGGAGGCGGAGGACACACGTCACTGCTCTCCTGAATGTCGCTGCGGGAAGAGCTGCGCGAGTGGATGGAGCCTTGGTGACCGAACCCCGAGTCCGTGTCGAACGAGGAGTCGGACAGTGACCGCGAGTCGGACTTGTCTGGCGAGCTAGCGGGGCTCAGAGTTGCCAGAGACGCGTTCCCCAACACGTGCCGCTCGAAGTCGTCGTTAGCACCCTTCCAGTCAAAGTCCTCGCCTGGCGTGGCTGATCCATGCGAACTCTCGGCTTCTTCGGTCTATTTGTCACAAGGGAAACGACCGTCAGGCATTGATTCTTCACGTCAATTCGAGACTGAGAACGGGGGGGGGGGGGGGGC